>PVJS01013383.1:0-42159 GCA_004027185.1 Glis glis | reverse complement strand
CAAAAAAAAAAAAAAAGCAAAGAATCAAAACATACTACTAGAGGAAATCACATAGCCACTGAAGAAGACAGTAGAAGAGGAACAAAGGATCTATATACAAAACAACTAAAAATAAAGTAATTAAGTGGAAATAGTAAGTCCTTACCATCAACAGACACATCATCTAAATAGGAAAATAACAAAAAATCATGGAATTTAAATCACCTGCTAGATCAAATGGATCTAACAGACATCTATAGAACATTCCATCCAACAACTATGGAATACACATTCTTCTTAACTGCCCATGGAACATTCCCCAGGATTGATCATATGTGAGGTCACAAAACGAGTTTTAACAACAACAACAACATATTGAAACAATATCAAGTAGCTTTTCTGACCACAGTGGAAATTAGAGGAACTCTGGAAATAGTAAAAATACTTTGAAATCAAACAACATGCTCCTGAAACAACCAAGGATCATTAAAGAAACTAAGAGAAGTTTAAAAGTCTTTTTAAACAAATGAAAATGAAAACACAATATACCAAATCTTATGGGATACAGCAAAAACAGTACTAAGAGAGAAGTTCATAGCAATAAATACCTACATACAAAAGAGAGACAGAAAAATATCGAGTGAACAATTTAACAATACATCTCAAGGAACTAGAAAAACAAGAACAAACCAAACACAATATGAGTAGAAGGAAAGAATACAAATTAAAGCAAAAATAAATATAATAAAAACTAAAAGAAATCAATTGGATGAGTTGGTTTTTTGAAGAGATAAACCAAATTGAAAAACCTTTAGCAAGACTGAGAGAGAGAGAGAGAGAGGACTCAAATAAAATCAGAAATGAAAATGGAAACTTATAATTGATTACCAGAAATATAAAGTATCATTAAAAATTATTATGAGCAACTATATACCAACAAATTGAAAAATCTATATGAAACATAAATTCCTGGACACATACAAACTACCAAAATTGAATCATGAAGAAATAGCAAACCTGAACAGATCGATAATGAGCAATGAGATTGAATTCTTTCTATTAAAGAAGCCCAGGACCTAGTGGCTTCACTGACAATTTTACCAAAATTTAAAGAGTAACATACCAATCTTTCTCAATCTATGAAAAATAGAGAAAGGAATCGTTCTAAACTTATTCTACAATGTTGACATTGCCCTGATACACAAGCCAGATGAGGACACAACAACAACTAAAAAAAGAAAATTCTAGTCAATATCCCTGATAAACATAGATGCAAAAATCCTCAACAAAATATGAATAAGCTAAATTCAATAGTATATTAAAATATTCACTTTAATTAAATGGAATTCATCCTGGAATGTAAGGATGAATACATAAATCAAAAAGTATGATATGCATCCATTCAAGATAAAAACTCTGAACAATTTAGGTATAAAGGGAATGTACCTCAACACAACAAAAGCCATGTATGACAAATCCACAGGTAACATCATTATGAATAGAGCAAAATTGACATTTTTTTCCTCTAAGGTCTGGATGAAGACAAGGATTCCCACTTTTACCATGTGAACTAGCAAGAACACTTAGGCAAGGAAAGAAGTAAAAAGTATCCAAATTGGAAAAGAGGATATCAAACTATCATTGCAGACAACATCATCTTGTAAAAAGAACATTCTAAAGACTCAACCAAAAACTACTGGGAGCTAACAAATTCAGTAAAGTTGCAGAATACAAAATCAACACACAAAAATCAATAGAATTTCTGTATGCTAATAGACATTTCAAAAAGAAATCAAGAGAACAATCCCTATTAAAATACCTACAAAAATAACTAGATAACTAGGAATAAATTTAACCAAAGATGTGAAAGACTTCTACAATGTAAACTACAAAACAATGATGAAAGAAATTGAAGAGAATACAAATACATGGAAAGATATCCCATGTTCATGAATCAGAAGAGTTAAGATTGTTAAAATATCCATATTACCCAAAGTGATGTACAGATTCAGTGCAATCCCCATCAAAATATCAATGTCATTTTTTGTTGAATTAGAAAACACAATTTTGAAGTTGGTATGGAACCACAGAAGTCCTTGAATGGCCAAAGTAATCCTGAGCAAAAGAACAAAGCTGAACAGCATCATGCTACCAGACCTCAAACCATACTGCAAAGGTATAGTAATAAAAAGCATAGTATTTGCATAAAAAAGGACATACAGACCAGCATAATAGAAGAAAGAGCCCAGAAATAACCCTACACAATCACAGCCAACTGATTTTTTTTTTCGGTACCAGGGATTGAACCCAGGGGCTTTCTACCTCCGCACTACACCCCCGGCCCTATTTTTTACACTTTATTTTGAAACCGGGTCTCACAAAGTTGTGGAGGGCCTCACTAAGTAGAGAGAGAGAGAGAGAGAGAGCGAGCTGAGGCTGCCGTGAACTCGGATCCTCCGGTCTCCGCCTCCCAAAGTACTGGGATTACAACCGTGTGCCACCATGCCTGGTGCCAACTGATTTTTTACAAAGAAGCCAGAATATGTAATGGGGATAGGACAGTCTTTTCAACAAATGGTGCTGACAAAATTCGATATGCACATGCAGAAGAATAAAACTAGACCTTCTCTCTTACCAGATCCAAAAATCTTGTGAAGAAACAACCAGAAGAATGTGAGAAAGTATTTGCAAACTATTTATCTGATAAGGAGTTAATATCCAGTATACATAGAGAATGCAAACAACTCAATAGCAGAAATAATCCAATAAAGAATGGGCAGAACGCCTAAACAGGCATTTCTCAAAGAATACATCAAATGGACAACACGTATATGAAAAAGTACTCAACATCGCTAATCATCAGGAAAATCCACATCAAAACCACAAGAATATCACCTCACTGTAGTAAGAATGGCTACTATCAAAAAGAGAAAAGACAAGAAGTACTCACAAGGATATGGAGGAAAGAAAAGCCTTGCACGTTTTCGGTAGGAATGAATTTTGTGCTGCCCCATGAACTCATCAGCTACTTTAATATGTGGAACATGGCTTACATTTCAATACATTCCCTTCTCCTTCCCACTTTCTCCTTTCCCTTTCTCTTTTCTTACTAATATGAAAATACTGAAGACATATGTAATAATCGACATAGGGGCCCCATTAGGGATTTCTGAAATTGAGATGAATTTTTATCCCTTCCTCTTCACTGAATTATTTTCTTTTTTCTTGCTTTCATTTCCAGTTCTCTTTTCCATTACATGCTCTCACTACTTCTCACCTTGAATTATTCATTCAACTAACATTTGTGTGTCGTTTATGTGCTAGGACCCATATTAGACAATGAGAAGTTTGACATTAATTTGGCACCTTCCCCTCAAAAACTAGGGGGAGAGGATGACAGAAATGTAAGTACAATGCAGATTATTATTAGATCCTTACCATGGAGATCCTTTCCCATAAAGAAAATGCATTATGTATAGTACTCCTTGAATCTAAGTTCTATATGTACAGTTTTGTGACATAGAACTATTTATTTACATTTATGATTAAGCATTTGTTTCCTCAAAATGAGGATAACAACACATAACATGATGAGTTATTGTAAAAATTCACAATAATGAAGGAAGAGTTACTCACATATAATAAATAATTACTAGTACATCTGATGAGCCTTAGAAAACGCCAGATACTCACTTTCTTTTTTACACTGCCTGGGGTCAGGATTTTTTACTAAGGAACACAATTTCTTTGCCTGTTGGAGATCATAATAATTGCTCAGGCTCTTCGCAAAATCATAAATAGGTATCAGCAGCAATGCATTAAGTATGAAATTTTTAGAAGAACTACTAATGCCTGTGAATAGAAAGATGATAACATTAGCAAGCTCTATATAAAATAAACTCTCAGGAAAACAACATCTCCTCAAGTTGATCAAATTAAACTGACAAAATTATAAAGTCATAATATTATCCTCACAAAACTTTAATTTCTTGCCACTAAGTATACTATGACTGATATTTTAAAACATAGTTTGTATTGATAATTACAGCTTTGTAAAATCCTTTTGGGAAGTTGATATCCATATAATATGTCTTCCTATCACCCAATGTGAACAGGAAATCAATATCAATTATTTCTCACATTTCTTATTCTATGTGACCAATTAAAAAAAAGGAAAGTTGTGTTGAGAAATTTAGCCTAGGACTCAACAGTGAAAAAGAGATAAGGCATATTTTATAAATTTAAAGGAGATATATCTATTTTATTTTATTTTTGTAGTACTGGGGATTGAAACCAGGGCATCTATCTCCAAGCTCATCCCTAACTCCTCCCACCCTTTTATATATTTTTTCTTTTGAAACAGGGTCTTCTAGTTTCCTGAGAGTCTCGCTAAGTTGTTAAGGCTGGTCTTGAACTTGCTATCTTCCTGTCTCATCCTCCAAAGTACTGGGATTACAGGTGTGCGCCATTACACTTGGATGGAGATATATCTTTAAAGAAACAAAGCTAATGAAGGTTTCTCTTAATATTAAATTAAAGGTATATGATAGTTGATGGTTGTATATGAGGAAATATGAAACACAGATAAGGGTTAAGGTTTCGAATTGTTATTGTAGGGCTTGAAGACTGAGTTCACATTACTCAGAATACAGATAAATAATTCTGAGAAAAAAAGCATGTTTATAAGACTCTGGCAGAAGAAAGGTGGCCATGGAATGAGGCTGGTGGTGCTTGTGTATCCATCTGAAACTATCTCTTTGTTCTCTGTGAACTAGTGGGACTTATGAATACCAAGTCCCTTCCACTCCTAGAATTAAGCAATTTAAGAGGAAGTCTCTCAGATTGGGGAACGTAAAAATTGAAATGCTAGCAGTATGGTAGAATCCTTTGCTCTTCAGGGAGAAACTGAGAATTGGAGATTGCATTCCTGTTGTAAGGCTCAGTGCTCAGGCTGGAGTATGTGTGTGTGTGTGTCTTGGCCTTCACTACCAGTTTCAATGCGGATATTTTCTCAGTTGCCCAGTATATAGGAGTCTGTGATCTAATTTCTGATTCTCTCAGAGTAGATGAACTTATTTATAGGTGGAAGAGGAAGAAGTCAGGAGCCTTCTGCATTACCATCTTGCTCATGTCTCTTCATGAAAATTTCTGAAGAACAGTTTTTCTGGATATAGCATTCTCAATTAAGAGGCGTCCCCCCACCTTTTTGGCACTTTGAATGTGTCATTCCCCTGCTTCTAATCTCTAGTTTCTGAAGAGAAACTAAATTTTAATTTTGTTGAAGATTACTTGTACTTTGTGTTGATTCTATGCTTGCAAAATTCCCTCTTCATTTTTGTCCTTTAAAAGTTTTGTTATAATGTGTCTTAATGAGGACCTCTGAGCTTATCCTACAAGGAATACAGTAATTTTCTTAGATTTTTAGATTCATATATTTCATCTAATTTGGGAAGTTTTACCTATTGTTTCTTGAAGTATCTTTTCTGCTTTCTTTTCTCTCTTTCTTCTGGAAGTCCAATAATGTTTATATTGGTCTGCTCAGTGGTATCCCAGATATCTTTTGGGCTGTTTACTTTTCTTCGTGTGTGTGTGTGTGTGTGTGTGTGTGTGTGTGTGTGTGTGTTTCTCAAACTCAGTACTTTCAATTGTCATATCTCTAGGTTCACTGATTCTGTCTTCTGCATGCTGAAATATATTGTTGAAACTAGTGACTTTTTAATTGCAATATTTTACTTTTCTGCCCCAGAATTTGTTTGGTTCCTTTTTGTACTTTATGTCTCCTTGTTATTAATCTCTATTTGATGAGAAATGATTCTTATGGTTACCTTTAGATTTTGCTTTTTATTCCTTATGCATTATAGTTTTATATCATATTGGGGTACACAGCTCTTGGTGCCCTCCCCACTGGGTTCCTCCAACCTCCCTCACCCTCCCCATGCATGACTTTGAGATTGGAATTGGTATTTTTGAATACATTCATAGCCTTATTCAACTATTACATTATCTATGACTTTGTCCCCACTCCTCCCTTTCCTTATCTCCCTCAGTCATTCCCCTGGAGTCTCTGCTCATCTATCTGATGTTGCCCTTATTTCCTAGGGGCATCTGCTATTTCCCTGCTACCCTTAAAGTGGAAAACTGATACCCACCATATGGGTAGAGCAGTGGCCACTGAAAGAGGACAAACTAAAACAAGCCCATTTGCTTATTCAGGACCAATTACAAGCTGATCACATTAAACCCTCATTGAGGCCTTGGAATTCTCCTATTTTTGTTATACCTAAAAAGTCAGGAAAATGGAGATTGCATCATGATATTAGAGCTATTAATGCAGTGTTACAGCCTATGGGCCACCTTCAGGTAGGCCTCCCTGCCCCATCTATGATTCCTAAATAATGGCCTCTTATTGTTATAGATCTTAAGGATTGTTTTTACATTATACCCTTAAAAACATAGAATGGGCCAGCATATACTAGTAAAACATTCCAATACTTCTGCAACCCACAAGGACAAGGCATTGTTGAGTGAGCTCATAGTACTCTTAAATCCATGTTGTTAAAATAAAACAAAGGGGGAATACCAGGAGGTAAATATTCCCCTATCAATAAAATAAATATTACACTTATAACCTTAAATTTTTTCAATTTATCAGAGGATACATCACAGCTGAACAAAGACATTGACAAACAAAGGGACCTATAAAGCCTGCTCCCCTGGTTTTGTGGAAATATATTATGGGGGGATCATGGTAGGGGCTTGTACCCGTTGGCTTGGGGACAGGGTTATGGATGTGTTTCATTACAGGAACAACCTCGTTGGCTGCTGATATGGTGCATTAAACCCTACCATGGCTGAGGATCTGATTCCAAAAATGCAACCACTGGAATTAGAGGAGCCCAGCCCCAGGAGCCATCCATATTTACACTCCTAACAGCAGTGATACCACTGAGACCAGCTCTGCTGCTGAAGATGCCCTGAACACAGAGAGCCTCAGACTTCACCTGATCAAGAAGCTGACTCATAGAGTGAGATGGTGATGGCTATGACTGGCCAAGCTTGCAGTCCTGAGACATTATTCTTAGCAATGCTGGCAGTTATCACCTGCTTGGTAGGCCCTGGGGTAAATGCTGAGGTGCATTGGACATTTGTAATGGAACCCTCCTTATGGGGACCTATTACATGGAATGACCCCCTATTCCCCATATTTAACAATGAAACCACTTGGGTGGGAGGTGTAGAAATACCAGAAGAAATTTCAACTGATTACCAATATTTATCCCAAAATTTCTTTCTACAAAATTTGTCTTTTTGGGCCACTGCACTTCCACTGTGTATGAGCCATAGCTCTTACTGTTTACCACCTAAGAGTTAGGTGTGGCTGCATCTTAATACTAATAAAAACAAGACTACCTTTCTTTCAATGGGCAGTTACCTATACGGTAACCAAAGTACAAATTTGTCTAGACCACACATGCCACTGTGTGCAGTATACCCTGATTTACATCCAGAAACTACAGAAGTAAATTGGAAAAGCTGTAGAGGATCGCTAGGAAAATTAACTTGCATTCATAATTTTACTAGCATGGACTGGGGAACACATTCCTGGATCCATGATAAACATAATCGTACACTGGCAGTGCATTCTAGTTACTTCTCAGATCTAAGTGTGTATAGTAATGATTCCATTATCTGGGGTGATGGAGGTCTATCCCTACCTCAGCATGAACTAGAAAGGAGCCAAAGCAATCCACTATTTGGAGACTTGGCTCTTTCTGGCATAATTTGAAAATCTGGACTGCCACCATTCAACATTCTTCTAGTACAACTAAATTACAATTTTATGGCCCAAATCTAACTCATTCTATACAAGTTTGCACCCCCTATCCCTATGCTTTTCTCAAAGGAGTCCTTAACATTACTCAAGAAAACTCCCTTTTTCATATTACTTGTAATAGCTGTGCATACATGACTTCCTTAAACACTCATACTAACTTTTCGGGCTCAATATTAATTATGCACTGTAAGCCTTATGCGTACATACCTGTAAATGGGAAGACTCAAAGGCCTTATCTCTTGTTATGGAGGTCTTTAATATCAGGACTAAACATTTTGTGGCCACCCTCATAGCTTTTATTGTGGCATCCATCATTATTTTAACAACAGCTGCTGCTGCCACAGCAGCTATTGTCCAGTCCACTCAAACTGCAACATATGTAAATAGTGCCACGAAAAGTGTTACCATGGTCTGGGCGTGGTGGCGCACACTTGTAATCCCAGTATTTGGGAGGCTGAGACCGGAGGATCCGGGTTCGCGGCCAGCCCCAGCTACTTAGTGAGGCCCTCCGCAACTTCGTGAGACCCAGTTTCAAAATAAAGTATAAAAAATAGGGCCGGGGGTGTAGCTTGGAGGTAAAATGGGTTCAATCCCCGGTACTGCCAAAAAAAAAAAAAGTGTTACCATGGTGCTAAATACTCAACATAGTATTGATCAGAAAATATACTCCAGATTACAACTTTTGGAAAAGGCCACTACCTGGTTAGGTGACCAAGTTGAAGCTATAAAAATAAGACAGGCCGGGCGTGGTGGCACACGCTTGTAATCCCAGTACTTTGGGAGGCAGAGACCGGAGGATCCGGGTTCGCGGCCGGCCTCAGCTCTCTCTCTCTCTCTCTCTTTCTCCCTCCCTGTCTCTCTCTCTCTCTACTTAGTGAGGCCCTACACAACTCTGTGAGACCCGGTTTCAAAATAAAGTATAAAAAAATAGGGCCGGGGGTGTAGCGCAGAGGTAGAATGCCCCTGGGTTCAACCCCCGGTACCGCAAAAAAAAAAAAAGACAGGCTCATATCTGTGATTGGAGGTTTTCACACATTTTTTTGATTCCTCATCCATGGATCAGTACACAACATACTTGGGAAAACACACAAAAAAATTACTAATGGCTAATCATGACAATATTACCTTAGACATAGCTGATCTTCATAGCCAAATTTTCAAAACAATGTCATCAGTCCAGCAGCATGATAAGGACACTGATTGGTTTAGACATTTATCAAAAAGCTTATAATGGCTAAACCCTATATTTTAGCCTCACCCCACTTAGGAGACTTTAATTGCCGTCTTTGTATTACTAATGATTGCTTTATGCTTGCTTTGTGCAGTCAGAAGATGCCTCCCCTAAACCTTAAACTGACAACAAAATCTGCATAAGGTTTGACTGGTAGAACAACTTCTTAAAGAAAAAGAAAAGGAGAGATGTGGAGAACACGACTGCCAGAGACTAAAGATTAGCATTTGCCTTGGAAAAGGGTCATGGAAAGCTATGACCAGACTGCTGAACTCGCTGAAATCAGCCTGTTCCTCCAAGGTAAACGTTCCTGTTTCTTGCCAGTGCCAACTCACAAATATCCCCCTTGTCAAACATTGTCTCAAGGATCCTTTGCACATCCTCAGCAGTTTAATCACTGTTATTTCAGACTTTCTGAAGTTGTTCTGCAGTTTACCCAGTTAGCCATTACCTCAAGGACTCTCTGCTGTTTACCTAGTTAGCCATTATCTCAAGGACTCCCTGCTTGGTTACCCATTAGACATTACATCTAGATCTCCCTTCACACTTACTAGTTAAACATTAACTCCTGGACTCTCTGCACATATGCAGCAGCACCCAAACCTCAACCTCTCTCCTTCAGAATGACAATAAAAGCTGTGGACCAGTGTCCAGCAGGACCTTCACTTAAGAGTGAGGTCCCCTGGTCTGCCCCGTTCAATCTGCTCTGTGTCTGCATCATTTTTTTTTCCTCTCAGGTGCACCTCAGGACATTACCAACTCTATAGATGAAGATCCTCTAGTCAGAGATATAGTCATTTCCAGTACCTAAAAGTAGGAGTAGCCAGGGTAAACCTTTATTCATGTCTCTGGACTCTTCAAATACTCCCAATGCAAACAAAGACTTTGAAAATCAACACTACTCTTGACTGAGAGATCCTGCCAAAATATTCCAAGTACTTCTCTATACCTCCATTATTTCTGTAGAGATTTCAATGTAGGAAAAAATACAGCCTTTAGCAAATCCTTCCATGAGGCCATCTAGATGCCAGAAGACTCATCAATCCCAATGTAACATTTCTTAAATGCTTGTAAGTTTTATGGGAAGAAATGTTCCCATTTCTACATAAAGATCACCTCTTCATCTAAAATGCATAAGAAGGCTATGAAAACCAGGATGCTGCATTTATAATTAAATATTATTTTTAAAGATTATATCTTATAGAGATTATTATTTCTAAAATATTTTTAAAGATTATAATTAAAGATCATTTTGCATTTTGGTAATCTTTAAATTGTGTACACAGCTGAGACTATTGCTTAGCACTACCCATCTCTAAAAAAGAAACAACACTATCAAGTAACAACAATATCAAAGATATCATCTCTCTTTTTTTTTTTTGCGGTACCGGGGATTGAACCCAGAGGGGTTCTACCTCCTAACTACACCCCCGGCCCTATTTTTTATACTTTATTTTGAAACCGGGTCTCACGAAGTTGCGGAGGGCCTCACTAAGTAGAGAGAGAGAGAGAGAGTCAGGGAGAGAGAGAGAGAGAGAGAGAGAGAGAGAGAGAGCTGAGGCTGGCCACGAACCCGGATCCTCCGGTCTCCGCCTCCCAAAGTACTGGAATTACAAGCGTGCGCCACCACACCCGGCTCCAAAGATATCATCTCAAATAAACCATCCTTGAATTACTTCTTGGAGAATACCTAAATACCAGAGGTCATGTTTCCTATATATTCCATAACTGTTTTATGTGACAGCTGAGTCAGAGATCTCAGATATTCCATGAGAATATTCCAATCTATATCTAGTCTTTCAGGGGCTTTCAGAACCTAGGACTGCCATGATTGAGATATGAACTTTTTTCTTTACTTCAAACCAGTGTGATTTAGAGGTGAGGGTGTCTTGGAAAATAATTACATTGTAGAAGACTGAAATATTGAGATTGATTTTTGCTACAAAAGAAATAAATAATAAATTACACCAAACATTTGATAAATAACACATTTAAATAATCCCGGAGTCAATGTATCAAAATTTGGGGAATACAACTGGAGCAATATTTAGAAGAAATTTTATAGCTTTTAATGCTTGTGCATGCCAAAAATAAACACTTACAACATGTAATATTTGACCTTATTAAGAGAATAAATAGAGCAAATTAAACCCAAGTAAGTAGAAGGAAGGAAAAACAAACCTAGAACAAAATGACTTTGTAATGTTCTTATTATCAAACCCATGTTTCTTTATTTATTAATAGGAAGCACCTGAAAAAGAGAAATTTTATGAACCCCTTACCTTCTAAGCTGTTTGCTAAGACATCCAAAATTATACCTATAAAGCCTGCACATTGGTTGAACGCGAAGAGCTTAATGTAGGCACAGGTGCTATTAGAATACAGGAAACATAACAGGTATATTAAGGGAATAACAGACCAGCCAAACAGCATGAAGATGATCATTGTGTCCAGGAAGTTGTAATTCTTGGTCAGTACATCCAATCCAGTGAATAGGAAAGCCATCTGAGACAAATAGTATAGAAGTACAAAGTGAATAAAACAATGCAATACCTATATTGTGAAGTCTAAAAACTTAGCAAAGAAAAAATATTCCTTTGATAGAACTATTTATTAATAGACTATTAATCAAATTACTTTGCTGATGAGCATGATTGTGAGGTACTTCTACTTCTTCACTAGCAAGCAGAACTATTCTACTTGCTTTATACTTGATTTTTTTCTACTAGGAATGAGTGGTTTTATTTTGTTCTCCTTAAAGGAAATCAAAGTACACTCTTTTCTTCTCCTATACCCAAGTAAGCTCTCAATATTTCCAGGAATCATATCACCTTGCAGGAAAACCTTTTTTTCTTTTTTAAAATTCTCATTCTGGCAGCTGTAAGCCATGACACTAAGAGACCTGCCACTCACTGATCTCCATGCTTAGATGCTGTGTTTTGCTCTACTGTTTTTTTCTGCTCCTTCTCTCCTCATTTCAGCCATTTCCCGCACTGGGAACCCCTCCTTTGGGAGCTTTTCTCTCTCTTGTAGGTCTTGTTGGCTTTGAGAGAAAGCGGTGTGTAATTGACAGCACTTAGCCGAGTGTAGACTCGGGTAGTGACCTAAAGGCCTCCGCTGGATATCAAGGCCAATCAAGGCCCTTAGAGCTGACTTGCACTTCTCTTCTGGCAGATTGGACAGACTTTGGGAGAAAGCAGTTTGCAATTGATGGCACTTGGCTTGGGTTATCTCAAGTAGTGTCCAGAAGGCAGCTGCTGGAAACCAGGGTCCCAACTGCCCGCAAGGGTGTTCTGTCTCTTTTCCCCATTCTTATTCTCTTTACAATAAACTCCCTACTCCCTTTCTGCTATCTGTGAGTGTCATTCTGCTATCTGTGAGTGTCATAGACAAGAACCCTGGTAAGAAAAACATCTGTTTCAAATGCTTGGGGCAGGGGAGAATTTGTAGAGAATGGAGGAGGGAGATCATGGATCTAGAGTCAATGCCTGAATTAAATACCTAAGTTAGTTCCTGTGAGGAAAGAACCTATCCTAACAAGGTTAATGGTTTATCATTTCCCTATTAAGCACACTTGTGGTCAGCCATGAGAAGAGAATAGCACTGAGCTTCCTTGTCTTCAATGTTGCTTAGAGCAGCAGAGAAAAACATGCTACTCTTTCTACTCTGGATCTCTCTGTATACAAGGGTTGTACCCCTACCACTTCCCGCCTCTAATCCCTTCTACCTGTTCAACCTTGTAGGATCCTAGATCTCTCCCACAACCAAAAGTTCTAGCCACCCAACTCTACATCCCAATGGTTAATGATTATTTTTATTTTTTAAGAATTTTATCGGTGCAATGTAATTATACACAGTGGCAAGATTCAGAGTGATACCTTCATATATGCACACTATATCTCTTGGTGTATTTTCCTCTGCACACTACCTCACTACCCTCTCCCTGTACATGCTAGGGAGATTGGCAGTGATACCCTCATATAGTAACATAACATTATTTGGTCTATTTCCTTCTTCAAACCTCCTTTTTCCCCTCCCCTCTGTCCTCTCTCAATTCCTTTGTACTATTCAACTGGTCTCTCTCCTCATTTTTATCAAGTCTCTTTTATTTCCTATTTTCTTTCTAGCTTCCACATAGGAGAAAAAACATATGTCCCTTAACTTTTTGAGATTGGATGATCTCACTAAGCATAATGTTTTCTAGTTCTGTCTATTGTCCTGCAAATAACATATTTTTTCTAATAGCCATGGAGGCTGATGCAACTGGCCTCTAGGCCCTACATCTCATTTCAGAGAAATGAATGGGTATTCTTTAACTTTTACGGTGGTGTGTCATTTAGCCTTTCCATAGGATACAGGTGTGGATTTGGATAAGATAGCAGATGAGGAAAATGAGAAGAAAGCAACAAACTTAAACAGACCAAAATATTTCTCTTGATTTTGCCTATTAAAGAGTGTTTATTCAAAATCTATTCAATATATATTCAATAATCTATTACCCTCATTCAGAAAGGTACACACACACACACACACACACACACACACACACACAAATTTGAATGGTCCATGGCACAAAATTTAAAAATCTTTATAGAGAGAAACTTCAAAAGCTAAGCACGAGTATCTGTTGCATAACAAATAATCACAACAGATGACAAAATGGGGAAATATTAGGAGCATTAGAAAAACATCTATAAAATATTTGCCTTTGTTTAGTGTAAGACTGGTCATCTATTGTGACAGATCCTTCCATATTTAAAGTAGCTTTTAGCTTTGGAGCTAGTGCATAGTGGTGATCAAGTATGCCAGAAGCTACCTCAAGAGATACATTTTTGTTTCAGCAGATGATAACATTTTATTGTAAAGAAATATAAGGAGGGATTTTTTCACTATAGGGCATATTCCACAATGTAATTGCAGGCATAATTAGCTAAAGTGTTTTCATCTTTCTTAAGAGATTTATATTTAGGTTACTAATAGCCAAGTAAAATTTTTCAGTGGTGTATGGGAGACTGAGCCCTCATGACACTTTATTCAATACTCACCATTAGTAGGCAGCAGGCAAAGAAGTAGATAATGAAATCCCACAACAGAGCAGAGAGCCAGAAATTAAGGGTGTATACCCCACTCACAAACTGGATGTGCTTTGCCTTAGTAACTCTCTCAGTCACTGTCAGTAGGCAAAAGCCACTGGTCAAAATATTCAGGCCAAAAATCACATTAAAGACCAACTGGATTCCTGTTATTTCTCTACAGAAGAAAGAATAAAAGGGATACATTGGTAAAACAACAAAGTGGAAAATACTAATTGTGAACAATAACTTTTTATTACTAATATGGTTAGAGGAGGGACATTATGTATGTATGTATGTATGTATGTATTTATTTATTTATTTTATTTTTTGTCATACTGGAGATTGAACTCAGAGGCATTCTACCTCTGAATTTTACCCACAGCCCTATTTTATTTTTTATTTGGAACAGAATCTCACTAAGTTGTGGAGGGCCTCGCTAAGTTTCTGAGGCTGGCTATGAAACTGTGATCCTCCAGTCTCAGGTCCCAAGTACTGGGATTACAGGTGTGCACCACCATGCTTAGGAGGAGGGACATACTTAAAGCATAAATATCAATTCCAGTAAAAAAAATAATACATACCTTCTACTAGATTTACTACTAGTGTTAACTCTAGGCTGAGGTTTGTTGGAGACTGTAATGGAAGAATCAGGACCAGAAAGTGACTTAAAAATAATGTTGTCTAAAACTGCCAGGGATAGTGATGGTGAATGATATGCCTCATTGTTGAACCAAAAGGTAAATGTCTTTTTTGTACTAGTAACCTCAATGGAAAGTGCAATAACACATGAGTGAATGCATTCTTTACTTTTCACCAAGTATTCCAGCAGGTCACCTGGAATGAAAAGACAATAATGATCATAAGCTGAGAATGCAATTCAAGTAACTTGCTATATATTTTGGAGAGAGATAACCCAATAATTTTATTTTCCTGATCTATTTACCCTTTCCAATGTCTCACAGTGGCACTGCCACATCTTGATTATTAACCTCAAGGACTCTATTCCATTGCAAATCCACACATCCTAACATATTTTGGATCAGTTTCACTGAAAAAATATAGTCCACTAGGTATTAATTCCTCATATGCTGAAAATCATTTTTACATTTTAATTGGTATAAAAGAAGAATGAAGAGAAGGAGATGAAGAAGAAGGAGCAGGAAGACACCAACAACAAAATGACATACTGTACATGGCCTGCCACATCTAGCAACTATGGCTATTTACAGAAAAATTTCATTGACTCCTATACTTTATTTATTTTTTGCGGTACCGGGGATTGAACCCAGGGGCGTTCTACCTCCGTGCTACACCCCCGGCCCTATTTTTTTATACTTTATTTTGAAACCGGGTCTCACGAAGTTGTGGAGGGCCTCACTAGGCAGAGAGAGAGAGAGAGAGAGAGAGAGAGAGAGAGAGCTGAGGCTGGCCACGAACCGAGATCCTCCGGTCTCCACCTCCCAAAGTACTGGGATTACAAGAGTGCGCCACCACGCCCAGCCTTTGACTCCTATACTTTAGAAGATAAAAAGAAAATGAGGCCCTTTCCCTATGTTGCTTTTCCACTAAAATCATTTCTAAATTCATGAGAAGCATGGGTAAAGTAGAAGTGATCCTGAACAGATTGGGAAGTTAAGCAACAAACTCTCTGTTGGGGAGACAAAAATTTAAGTCAGAGCTCACTTAGGACAAGGAGGTCTGGGAAATATTCCCAGGATTTGAACTGTGAGTACTGATGGGTTACACCTAAAACGGGGGGAAAAAGGATCAGGTCTTACAAAGCCTAAGACAGGATCATATCTGTTTAATCAATACCTAATCTAACTAGCAAATTAAACAATCTCGGGGATGAGAACATGGATCTACAGAAGAAAGTAACTGAAATATAGAATTCTGTAGTAGCTAAGAATATTCTTTGTAAAACCCAAAACATAGTGGGGCATGGTAGTGTACCCTTGTAATCCCAGTACTTGGGAGGCTGAGATAAGAGGATCAAGGGCTTGTGGCCAGCCTCAGCAACTTAGCGAGGCCCTCCACAACTTAGTGAAACCCTGTTTCAAAACAAAAAATAAAATAGGGCTGGGAGGTATAGCTCAGACATAGAATGACCCTGGGTTCAATCCCCAGTAACACACACACACACACACACACACACAGCAGCAGCAGCAGCCCAAAAAATTATGCTTAAAAACAGAAACTGGGAGACTTTATTGTCAGAATCCAGAATTAAATAAACACTAACCCAATAAACAATGGGCAATTGAATTAAATAGGTACTTCTCAAAATACAAATGGCCAACAAATTTATTGATAAAGAAAATGTGGCATTGTGATGCGGTGCAGTGTGTGTGTGTGTGTGTGTGTGTGTGTGTGTGTGTGTGTGTGCACGCATGCACGCATGTTACTGGGGGTTAAACCCAGGGGCATTCTACCCCTGAGCTACACCCCTAGCTTTTTAAAAAATTTTTTTTGTGGTACTGGGAATTGAACCCAAGGGCATTCTACCTACAAGATACACCCCCAACCCTATTTTATTTTAAAACAGGGTCTCACTAGGTTGATGAGAGTCTCATTACTTGCTGAGGCTGTACTTGAACCTGTGATCCTTCTGTCTCATCCTTCCAAGTACTGGGATTATAGGCATGCACCACCATGCCTGACTAATTTTTTAAATTTTGAAACAGGGTCTCACTAGGTTGCTGAGTCTCACTACATAGCTGAGGCTGGTCTCAAACTTGTGATCCTCCTATCTAAGGCTCCCAAGTAACTGGGCTTACAGGCATGCACCACAATGCTCAGCCACACAGTTTAATTTTACTCAACCATAAAGAACTAAATTATGTCATTTGCAGGAAAATGGATGGAAAAGAATATTATACTCAGGTAGATCAGCCAGAAAGTCAAGGATCGTATGCTTTCTCTCATATGTGGAAGCTTGAAAGAAAATAGGGAAAAAAGAGACTTCAGATAAATGAGGAAAGAAACCGGTGGAATAGTGGAAGGGGATCAAGGGAGATAGGAGAGGACAAGGAAAAGGAGGCTCAAGGAGGAAACAGACCAACTAATGTCAAGTTCATGTATGAAGGTATTACTGCCACCTCACTAGCACGTGGGGGGGAGGGCAGTGGGGTGGAATGAGGAAGGACTATACTAAGTGCTGTGTGCATGCATGTTCATAGCACTTTGAACCTCACTATGATGTATAATTACAATGCAGCAATGAAACTACAAAAATAAGCATACAAATACTGCATGGCTATATAAAAATCAACTCAAAATGGTTTAAAGGCTTAAATATAAACTGAAACTGTAAAATAAATAAGAAAAATACAGGAAAAGCTCCACAATGTTGATCTGGGTGATGACCCTGAAAGCATAGGCAAAATGAGTCTAGACAAATGTGATTTCATCAAACTAAAAAGCCAAGGAAACAAAAAACAGAGTAAATAGACAACCTGCAGAATGCGAGAAACTATTTCCAAACTACACATCTGACATGGGGTTGATATCTAGAATAGATAAGGAACTCCAAATGCTCAATGCCAAATAACCAGATTAAATAACAAGTAGACAGATTAAAAAGTGGGCAATATATCTAAATGGGCATGTCTAAAATGAAGACATACAAATGGTTAATGGGTACATGAAAAAATGCTGAACATCGCTAAGCATCAGGGAAATGCAAATCAAAATGACAATAAGAAATCACCTGTCCTTAGTAAGAATGGGTATTATCAAAAAGAATAAGTTTTGGCAAGGGTGTGGGGGAAAGAGAACCCTTGCACATGATGAGAATATAAATTAGCACACCCATTATGGAGAACAGTATGGAGGAGCCTTTAAAAACTAAAAATAGAACTACCATATGATCCAGCAATCCCACTACTAGGTATATATCTAATGAAAATAAAATCAGTATGTCAAAGAGATATCTGCACTCTCATGCATATTGAAGCACTATTCACAATAGCAAAGAAATGGAAACAGCCTAAGTGTTCATGAGTTGATGAATGGATAAAGAAAATGTGGTATATATACACCATGAAATATTATTCAGCCATAAAAAAGAATGAAATTCTGTCATTTGTGGCAACAGGGATGGAACTGCAGATCTTTTGGTGGAATAAATCAGACACAGAAAGACAAGTGCCACATGATCCTACTGATGTGTGAAATCCAAAAAAGTTGATCTCACACAGGTTGAGGATTGAATGGCTATTACAAGAGGCCAGGAGAGTATGGAGGTAGGGAGGGGTAGGAATGGTTGAACAATGGGAGCAAGAAGCTATGGTGTACTGTGCTTATGAATGCATAATATTGTGATGATAGATAATATATGGTAAATAATAATGTACCATATATTTCAAAAAGCTAGAAGAAAGGATTTAAAATTGTTTTTCACTGCAAAGAAATGATGTTTGAGGATATAAATATGTTTAGTATGATTTAAACATTACAAAATGTATACACATATTGAAGATTACATGGTACCCTATTAATACATATGACTTTTATGTTTTCATGTATCAGTTAAAAATTAATTATAAAAAGGAAACGCTGGGCCCCTGGTCTTTCTAAGACTGGCTGATATAATTTAGCATAATGTTTTCAGTTCCATCCACTTTACTACAAATGACATAATTTTTTGTTCTTTATGACTGGGTAAAACTTCATTGTGTACATATATTATACTTTATCCATTCATCTGTTGACAGACATCTAGGTTTGTTCCATAATTTGGCCATTGTGAATTGTGCTGCTATAAACATGGGTATGCAAGTATGACTATAGTACTCTAAGTTTTAATTGTTTTGGAAAGATACCAAGGAGTGGTATAGCTGGGTCACAGGGTGGTTCAATTCCTAGTCTTCTGAGGAACCTCTATATTCATCTCCAAAGTGGTTGAACTAATTTACAATCCCATTATCAGTGTATAAGAGTTCCTAATTCCCACCTCCTCACCAGCATTTATTATGTTTTGTATTCTTGATAATTGTCATTCTAACTGGATTTAGATGGAATCTCAATACTGTTTCAATTTGCATTTCCCTGATGACTAATGATGTTGAATTTTTAAAATATATTTTCTGGCCATTTGTATTTCTTCTTTTAAGAAGATTCTATTCATCTCAGTTGCTCATTTTTTAACTGCAGTTTTATTTATGGTGTTAAGGTTCTTGAGTTGTTTATATATTCCAGTTATGAGTTCTCTATTAGAGGAGTACCTGATAACAATTTTCTCCCATTCTTTAGGTTCTATTCAGACTCTTAATTGCTTCCTTTGCTGCATAGAAGTTTTTTAATTTTATGCTAACCCGTTTAATAATTCTTGACTTTATTTCCTGAGCTTTGGAGGTCTTGCTGAGGAAGTCCCTACCAGTGCCTATATGTTGGACAGCTGGTCCTACTACCTGCAAAGTTTCTGGTCTAATTTCTAGGTCTTTGATCCATCTTGAGTTGACTTTTGTGCAGGGTGAGAGATAGGGGTCTAATTTAATTCTTTATATGTGGATAACCATTTTTCCCCCACATTATTTGTTGAAAAGGCTGTCTTTTATTGAGCATATATTTTTGGGTCCCTTGCCAAAATTCAACTGGCTAAACATGTGAGGATTTGACTTTTTAAATTTAAGCTATAATTTTCTTCTTAGCACTGCTTTTGCTACCTCCCATTGGTCTTGATATGTTGTGTATTAAGTTTCATTTGTCTCAAAATATTTGTTTCCCTTGTGATTAGTTCTTTGATTCTATGCTTTTGTGTCTTATTTTTATCATGCATATGTGAATTTTTAAAGTTTCTTGCTATTATTGATTTTTAGTTTTATTCCACATGGTCACAAAATATACTTTGTATGATTTCAATATTTTAAATCGTATTAAGACTTGTTTTGTGGCATAACATATGGTTTGTCTTGTGTAATATTCCATGTGCACTTGAGAAAATATGCTGTGGTTGATTGGGCATTTCTGTATGTATCTGTTAGATTCTTTTGGTCTATCTGTTATATCCATACTGAAAATGGTTTTTAGCTGGGTATGGTGGCACATGCCTATAATCCCAGTACTTAGGAGGCTGAAACAGGACGATTGCAGGTTTGGGGCCAGCCTCTGCAATTTAGCAAGACCTTCAGCAGCTTAGTGAGACCCTGTTTCAAAAATTTTAAAAAGGGATGGGAGTGCAGCTCACAGGTAGAATGTCCCTGAGTTCAATTCCCAGCACTAGAGAAAAAGAACAAAAAAGAAAAGAAAAGAAAAGAAAAAGAAAAAACAAAGAAAGTGAAGTTTTAAAGTCTCCCACTCTTACTGTAGAGTTACTTTTCCCAGAGTTAGCTGTAGAGTTATTGTCAATGTTTGCGTGATATATTCAGAAGTTCTGATGTTTGGTGCATGTACATTTATAATTGTTACATTTTCCCTTTTGTCACTATATAATGTCCTTTATCTCTTATAGCAGTTTTGAGTTAAAATATACTTTATATGATATTAGTAAAGCCACATCACTTCTCTTTTAGTTATTATTCACATGTAGTATCTTTTCACTTTCAATCTCCATGTGTCCTTAACTAAAGGGAGTATCTTATAGACAACATACTTAGAGCCTGTTTTTATGCAGCCTGCCAATCTATGTCCTTTAGATGGAAATTTTAATCCATTTACATTTATAGTAATTACTAATAGGGAATAACTTTCTATTTTGCTATTTGTTTTCTCTACATCTTATAGTTTCCTCGATCCTCTTTACTGCCCCTCTTCCTGTAGTTGATTTTTTTTTGTATTGACATATTTTGATTCCCTTCTCATTCCTTTCTGTGTATCCTCAACAGATATTCTTTCTGTTTACCATGAGTATTATATATAACATCCTGAAGTTATGACTATCTATTTTAAACTGATGCCAATTTCAATCACACACAAAAACAACTACTTCCAGTTATGTTCTTCATAATAAAACATTATATCAATGTTTTATTGATATAAAAACTACAACTTCACCTATTGTGTACTGATTAGCATAATAATATTGTTTTTATTATTTTCCATGTATTTACCTTTATGGAAAAATGATATATTTTCATATGATTTTGAGATATTTCCTAGTGTTCTTTCACTTCATCTTCCAGGACTTCCATTTACCAGGTCTGGGTCTTAATGAATTCTCTTGACTTTTGCTTATCTAGAGATGTCTTAATTTCTCCCTCATTTTGAGTGAATTTTATTAGATAGAATTCTTGGCTGACATTTTAAAAAGTCAGCACATTAAAAGCATTCCACTGCCTTTTGGCCTGCAGAAATTTTTCCAAGAATTCTTTATTTGTGATTAGTCACTTTTCTCTTGGTCTTTTCAAAATTCTGTTTTTGTCTTCTTACTGTGTGATTATAATGTCTCTCTGTGTCTCTTAGAACTTTCCTACTTAGAGTTCATCTAACTTCTTGTATTAGTTTGAGTCTTTCTTCAAATTTGGAAAGTTTTAGCTGTTATCTGTTATTTCTTTAAATTCCTCTCCTCCTCCTCCTCCCTCTCCTCCTCCTCCCCTCCTCCTCCTCCTCCTTGTCCTCCTCCTCCTTGTCCTCCTCCTCCTCGTCCTCCTCCTCCCCCCCTCCTCCTCCTCCTCCTCCTCCTCCTCCTCCTCCTCCTTCTTCTTCTTCTTCTTCTTCTTCTTCTTTTCTTCCTTTAATAATATGTATCTTGTTCTGTTTGAAGGTATCTAATAAGTCCCTTAGGTTCTGCTCACAGTTCTTTTTTTTCTTTTTGCTACTCAGACTCAATCATTGGCTATCACTGGATAGTGAACTATCTAGTTTGCTGATTTCTTCTTCTTCCTGCTCAAGTCCACTGTTAAACCCCTCTAGTGAATTTCTCAAATCAGTTATATTTTTTTCAGCTCCATAATTTCAGTTTGGTTCTTTTAAAATAATTCCCATCTCTTCTTGTTAGAAATTCATTTTGTTCATATGCTGCTTCTTTGTCCACATTTCTTTTAGCTTTTTGGGTATACATAAAATGTATGTTTTAAAATCTATGCCTAGTAAATCAAAGGTTTTTCTTTGGGCTTGGTTTTTTTGAGATTTATTTTCTTTCTTTAAATGTGTCATATTTCTGTTTCTTTTTTTATCATTGTGATCTTGTGATGAAAATTTGGCATTTTTGAGAATAGATATTCTCCCAGTCTTTGAAGACTGTATCCATACAGGGGAAAAATCACTAATTAGTGATTTTAACCCAGCATATGGCTGAAAGTCTCAGACCTTTTCTGGCTATGTATCTTCCTTGAACCTTTTGGCCTCAATCCCCAGCATATATAGCTGCTTCTAAATATCTTAAGTTTATTATTAGTCTCACCTTTGCTCCTTCTTAGGGCCTTAAATAGTCTACTATATTCTGCTGCTAATAGTATATTTTCTTCAGTTATTCACATGTATTCAGTCTTCCTTAGAGTTTCCATGTACCCCTCTAGCACCTGTCACTACTTTTAGAATCTTCCACGTGATATCTAAACTATTCCCTGTCCCCATTTGAGCTCTGAGTCAAGTGAAACCAGTCACTCAGGCAGTCTTCCGACAAGACAGGATGCTACAAAAGAGTTCTACTTCTGCCGGGCATGGTGGCACACGCTTGTAATCCCAGTACTTTGGGAGGCGGAGACCGGAGGATCTGGGTTCATGGCCAGCCTCATCTCTCTCGCTCTCTCTCTCCCTGTCTCTCTCTCTCTCTCTCTCTCTCTCTCTCTCTCTGTCTCCTTAGTGAGGCCCTCCGCAACTTCGTGAGACCCGGTTTCAAAATAAAGTATAAAAAATAGGGCCGGGGGCGTAGCGCGGAGGTAGAACGCCCCTGCGTTCAACCCCCGGTACCGCAAAAAAAAAAAAAAAAAAGAGTTCTACTTCTATCCACAGGAGTAACCAGGAATTGGGAAGTTCCCTACCACCTGTACTGTGCTGACCCAGGAATGAGGGTGGGTAAGGATGAGCAAAAGTTCCACAAAATTTCCTCCTATCATATTTGGAAATGAGGATCCCCTTCTTAAGACCCATGAGTGGCCTCTATAACTCCCACAAAGCTATCTTAGTCTATTGTTGCTTACTTGGTATTTCTGTGGGGGAATGAGGGCCTGGAGAATCTTAGTCCATTATCTTGCTAGAAGAACTACCTAAGTAATTTTTTTTTCAATACTGGGGATTGAACCTAGGGGCATTCTAGCTCTGAACTACAAGCCAGCTCTTTTTAATTTTTGAAACAGGGTTTTGCTAGGTTGGCGGGAGTCTTGCTACATTGCTGAGGCTATCCTTGAACCAATGATCCTCTTGTCTCAGCCTCCCAATTACTGGGATTGCAGGCATGCATCACCACATCTGGCTCTAAGTAATTTTTAATTAAGATAATTCCAAGGTGCTCAAAAAATAAAGAAGAAGACTGAATTGGATAATCTTACTATTGATGTATATGTTAAATATAGTTTTTTAAAATTTTATATGAACAACATAATGCAGTAGAAAAGGAATTACATTAGGGATAGAAATTTTCATTTTTTTCTCTTTTAAACAACTATGTGATCTTTGATTAATAATAATTCATCTATTGCTTCTGTTATGAGGGAGGAAATAAGATATCTGATCTACTGATAGCTTAAATGCCACCTAGTCTATGATATATATGTTGTAAAATCAAGACAGTAGTAAAAGTAATATACAGCATTTCTAAATATAACTTCATTTCTCACAATGAAACCTTGAGGGGGAAAAAAACCTGCCAAATTGCACAGGTTATATGATTACCTAAAGTAATACAAACAGACATCTGGAAGGTGTTTATACAAAATACAAATTAACCACCTGGAAGGAAGTTATCAGTCTTGAGAGAGTACAGAGTTGCATCTTACAGGGGTAATTTAATGTAGCAAGTGGTTAAAATAGCAAGCTCTAGACAGGAGCTTGAATATTATGCCCTGTTTTAATACGCACTGGCTATATAATTTGCACTGAATATCTTCAAATCTCAATGTTCCTACTTCAGCAAATGTGATTATCAAAATATAGATATTTCAAGTAAAATATTTAGAAGAGTTATTGCCAAGAGCACGCACAATACATAAAATACATCACTGTTACTGCCTTCAAAACAATTTCTGAGTAGCCTACCCATAAAGATCTCAGCTCAATATATTTTAGATATGAACAACCTAGGAGACTCATTGAAAATCTTTCAGGATTTAGGGCCATTATACCACACTAGAAGCCCAGGTTTATGTGAAATTAAATTTTACAAAACAAAATATTTTGGTACTTTCACTCATCCCTTGCAAGGTGCACCAAATTGCTGATAGATGATATACACTCAAAGTGCCTCCATCAATAATTAATTTTTGTGATCAGCAGCTTTGAAAGACGGTTCTTGCCTCAGATTTGGCTTCCTTTATGAGATTGGTTACTATCAAAAAAGAAAAAAAAGAAAGAAAAGAAAGAGAAAAGCAGGTAGCTAAATATCCCAGTTCAGACCTTTCTTTGAAGGTTACACAAGCTGGTCATCACCTATTACAATCTTTTACTTTTTAAAAGAGTCTTACCAAATATGCCTGTAATCCCAGTACTTGGGAGGCTGAGACAGGAGGATCTCAGGTTTAAAACCAGCCTCAGCAATGTAGTGAGAATCTCAGCAACCTAGTGAGCCTCTGTTTCAAAACAAAAAAAGGGCTGGGGTGCAGCCTGGAGGTAGAATGCCTGGATTTAATCCCCAGTACCACAAGAAGAAAAGAAAAGTCTTACCTTGCACTTCCTGAAGTTTTTGTTTCTTATCCTTCACTATGATCTCAAGATTTTTTGTGAAATTCATAGTCAAGTCAGAATTTTCAGAAATTGAGAAAGGTACAATGGTTTCACCGTACTGTTCCAAATCCATTTGCCTCACGGGCTCTTCTTGTCTTCTAGTGCTCCCACCTCTCACCAGAAGATACAAGAAACCGAGAAGTGCCAGTATTTGTAGCAGTAGCATTTTCCAGTTGCGCTGAGAGAACATTATCCTCTTTAGCAACATAGCATGAAACTGCTGCAAGTAAAGAGTCCACTACAAGAGGAGAGAGAGATGGCACTACAGTCATCACAGACCTTAATGGAATTAACAAGTTTTCCAATCTTGTAATAGATATACACATTTCTTAGGCATAGTTAGTAGACTAGGGAACAAGTAAAATTTATTACTTATATAATGGGTTCATTGAAAGGATTAAAGTTTGACTTATAAATTAAGATGAAAGTCTCAAAAGGATGATTTTTATCATTAACATATTCTTAGCATCTCTGCACAGAACAACAAAGCCATCTTTCTTAGTATTAAATCACTATCGATATCTTCATTTCAAAAAGAAACATTCATGTAAATTGTGCATGAATAACAAGTTTCCATTGTTGAGTTTTAATCTGTGTGATCTAAGTGATTGTGGGAAGTTAGGAAACAGGATGAATTTATGTTTAAACTGCAATATGCTCAACATGTTTTCCTTCCAGGTTTCAGTTTAAAACAATGAATGTAATTGTTAATTTGAAAAACGCACATAAATATATAATTTTCTCTAATTTCCAGACTCTTTGGGTAAGGCATAGTTGATTATGATTTTTTTCTGATTAACAATTAAATTCTTTGTTTTAAATGTAGAGACATCTGTCGAACAGGTGTTTAAAAGTTTAAGAAATACATATTAAGCATATCACATGGATACATAACTGACATTTTAAATATATGTTCATCCTATTTCCCCAACATTTGGGCACCCCATAAATACCTAATTAATCAACCAACATGTTCATAATAAAACAATTAATATTAAGGTTATCCCTGACTAGAAATAAGGTAAAATTTAGAAGTAGCATCTTTCTCACTCTGAATGAACTAACGATTTTGAAAACTGAAATAAACCATTATAAAGAATAACCATGATGAAAGTAAAATCTGATTTTTACCTATAGTATTAAACATTGAATTAGAAATTTAATGGGATTGCTTTACAAAGTGTTCCCCACCCCACATGACTTTCTATTACTAAGTACTCAAAACTCCTGAATTAAAGTATTAAAATGAAATGTATCTCTTTTATTCCATCCAAATATATACTAGCATTATATTCTTAGTGAAGATGCTCACCCCAGTATTATATGAAATATTATATGAGGTGTGAGGTTCTGATCTCTCAAAATTTCTGGGCACATTCATATTCTGATTGTCTTCATTTCTACTTTCATCCATTAGGGTAGGTGTTGAGAGAACCTGCTGATTACTGACCCTACATAGGCACACAAATAAATAAATAAATAAATAAATAAATAAATAAATAAATTCAACCAGATCATGCTTTCCAAATACCCAGTTCTCAAAAATTTTCATAAATTGAAGCAAAAATTGTTTAAATGATGGTTATGCAATGTTAGCCTTCATGAAGGTTAAATGTGCTTTTTCTTTCTTTCCTTTTTTCTTCTTTCTTTTTTCCTTTCTCTCTCTCTCTCTCTCTCTCTCTCTCTCTCTCTCTCTCTCGCTCTCCCTCCCTCCCTCCCTCCCTCCCTCCCTAATGGTACTGGGGATCAAACCCAGGGCCTCAGGCATGCTAGGTAAGTGCTCTACCACTGAGCTATGTCCTGAGCACCAATGGGTAAAATAAACACTTAATCAAGTTAAAGGTCTAAAGCAATAACTTTGTTTTGAGGGGAGAGTGGTTGTTATATCTATATTTTAAGAAATGATAATATTTGCAATATATTACTTTCCCAACTTTCTAGTTCAGGCAATCTCAGTATCTGCATTTGTTTGCAAAGCAAGAGAACACATGGTCAATTTGTCCTCTATGTGTGTGTGTGTGCATGGTGGGGGTCTCATGAAAATAGAAGAGAGACAAGCAGAGTAGAGGAAGACCAGAAGAAGGAGGAAAGGATCAAATGGGAGGTAGTGGGAAATGAAATTGGCCAAATTATATTATGTACATATACAAATGCACAACAACAGCTCATAGTACCATGTATAACTATAATGCACCAATAAAAAATTTAAAAATTCTAAATTATCACTTGTAATTAAAGAAATTCCTTGCATGACTTGAATCCTTTCAAAAAATTTTTTTTTGTGTCTTGTACTGGGGATTGAACTCAGGGTCATTCTACCTCCTAGCTACTCCCCCAGCCTGATTTTATTTTTTATTTTGAAACAGGGTCTTCCTGAGTTGCAGAGGGCCTCACGAGGTTGCTGAGGCTGGCCAGGAATTTGCAATCCTCCTTTCTCAGTCTCCCAAGTACTGGAATTACAAGCATGCACCACCACACCTGGCTGAATCCTTTCAAATTTATTAAGGCTTTTCAAGGGATTGAGTGTGTAGCTCAGTGGTAGTGCTCATGCTTGGTATGCACAGAGCCCTGGATTTAACAGAAGAAAAGTCTGTTTCTAGCAGAAGAAAAATCTCTATATAAAGGGTAATAACATAGTTTTAATTAGTTATATTCCTATGTATCTTGCTTGTTTTGTTACAGTGAATATAATTTCTATTATATTTTATCCTATCATATTTTCTCAAGTAGTTATTCATGGTTTGTAGACATGTTATTTATCTAAATATGGTTGTCCTGTGCCCACCAACCTGACTGACCTCTTTTATTACCACAAAGAGTCTGTGTGAGTATGTATACATATCCATGTGCACACACATAAACATGAACATACACAGATATATTAATTGAATTTTTTGGATGAACAAACATACCACCTAAAATTAATGGGATTGATTTACAAATGGTTCCCTATATGTCTGGGCTTTCTATGACTAAGAACTCAAAACTCTCCTGAATTAAAGTATTGAACGTTTTTATTCACCTTTGTATGGCATAAATATTTATTACTCTCTGGTTATACACCTGCCATACTCCTGAATTTTCCAGGCCCTTTGTTGGTTAAGTGGGGTCATGTAATTAGTTTTGAGCAATGAGAGTGAGAATAGGTAACTTGAATTATGGCTGAGTAGAAACATTTAAATACTTTTTTCTTCTGCCACAGTAACCATGGAAGACATGTGTTGAGATGATAAAGCCATAGATGAAAGTTTCCTGAATTGCTGAGTCAATACATGAAAGATGCCAGTGACCTAAATTACATTGAGATTTATGTGAGTGAAAAATAAACTTTTGTTGTGTTAAGGTACTGAGTATTCAAGGTAAATTTGTTACTGCAACACTGCCTATACAATTTAGACTAATATACTTTCCAATCTTGATACAATACATTCATTTATCTTCTCTTATTCTATTGACTAGAACCTTTAGGAAAAATACTGAATACCTCTGAAACTGTACTTTCTTCTAATTTAGGTGAAACTTTTATTAGATAATCTTCATCAGGCTAAAAAAGTTCATTTTTATTGCTTCAAATTGATTTGTGTTTATCTTTCATTTTTTATTGTACTAAGTTCATGCATAATTTTAAAAGAATCCCTTAATATATATCCTATTTCTAGTAAACATACTCATATTTACAAATGTTATATATTTTCCTCTGATAACACTTATACACTAGCTTAGATTTTCTTATTGAAAGCTATTATTATTGAGTCCTACATAGTTATAATTAACAATTCTATTTCATTTTTATCCATGAGTATTTTGATAATTCCTTGTAATATGTGGAAATATTCCTCAGTATTCTTCAAATCCTCAGAAGTTATGACAAGTCTTTGGGAAATTTTTTTCTAGCCACTGTTCATATAATCATTAGCTCCCAGGATGCAATAAATATTACAATGTCTTTTACAGTATTAAATGTCCTTTGCTAATTGCTTCTAGTCTCTTCCTTCTATTTCTTGGTCATTTCATTGAAAATGTTTCAAAGTATCAGTAAATAAAGGTAGCAAATAAGTAAAATTGTAGCACTTTTGTTGCATCTCAAATTGTACCATTTTTGCACATTATGCCAAAATTTGGCCTCTGAAGATTTAAAGAAAGGCAGAAAAGCCATGGGAGAGTACAGAAAGAGATTAAAGAGCAGCATGAGAAGTTGTAAAATATAGTATGGTCTCCAAGAACTCACTGAGTACAGAACTTAATATTCTCTCTTCTATTAGTCAAGACAATGGAATAGAACAGAATTGTCACTAGAATCGTCTGTGGAAAATAAATGTATTGACTGCTCTACCTAGTATGAAATGAAATTATATCCATGTATATTTGTATACAAAATATTGCTGAGATAATGATCACTACAATAAAGCAGTGATATATAAGGCAGGAGTAAACAAACTACTCCTAATTATTTAGCATGACTAAATGCCTTATCAAACAAATAACATAATTGTATTTACAAATACATGAATACCTATGTATATATGTGCAAGAGAGAGAGAGTGTGTTATTTCACAGCATAGTAGACAATGGAAAAAAGTATAGAAATTTGTTCAATTTCATTTGTGGTACAAGAATGATAATGGATGTGTGTGTGTGTGTGTGTGTGTGTGTGTGTGTGTATCTGTGTATATTTAAAAATAAATTTACTTTTCTCCAGTTACATTGACATATGGTTGATAATTTAAAATTACATATATTTAAGGTGTACAACTTGATGATTTCATGTATGTATACAGTGTGAAACATTCACCACAATAAAACTTATTATATTTCCATCACCTTACATAGTTACTCTTTTTCTTTTTTGAAAACAGAGATCCAAGGAATGCCAATGGCAATATAATTAACAGTATCATGTCTTATGCTTGAAAATGTATTCATCGTGCATAACTGAAACTTTGTACCCCTGACCGTCATCTACAAATTTCCCCCTCCATTAAGGCCATAGACCCCTATTCAGCACTCTACTTTTTTGAGTCTATTTTAGACTCTACATATAAGTGAGGTCATGCAGTATATGTCTTACTGGGTTCAGCTTATTTCACTTCCCATAAAGTCCTCTAGGTTCATCAATGTTGTTGCAAATGGAAGGATTTCCTTCATTTTTAAGGCTGAAAATGATTCCACTGTATATATCCACCACATTTTCTTTATCCACTTATACATCCAAAGAGATTTGTGGTTTTTTTGGCTACTGTGAATAATGCTGCAATAAACATCAGGGTGCAGATATCTTTTCAACACACTGATTTAATTTTCTTTAGACACATATGTAGAAAAGAGATGCCCATCAACAAATGGATCATAAAATTATGGGAAATACACACAATGGGATTCTACTCATCAATAAAGAAGAACAAAATAATATCATTTACAAGAAAATGGAAGGACCTGGAGAGCATTATGTTAAGTGAGATCAGCCAATCACAGAAAGAGAAGGGTCATATGTTTTCTCTAATATGCGCAAGTAAGGAGTAATGGGGATACAAAAGGGTCTCCAGATAATCGTGGAGAAGCCTCAGTGGAGTCAGGGAAGGGGGAGGGGAAGAATGAAGTTCATTAATGGAATTACTACCATCAACCATGTGTACACATGAGAATATACCAACATCAATCTCAGTACTCTGTAATGCGGGGGAGAGAAGGCAGGGGGTGCACTAAGTGCTGTGTGCATGAATGTTACTGTCAACTTGATTTTTCACTGTGATATGAGACTATAATGCACCAATAAAAGCACATAAAAATGAGAGATTTCTGGATTATAATGCAGTTCTATTTCTAATTTTTTGAGGCACCTCCACAGTTTTCCATAATGGTAGTACTAACTTACATTCCCACCAGCAGTGTCTAATGGCTCCTTTTTTCCCTTAATCTCAACAATACTTATCTTTTGTCTTCTGACAAGCATTCTAACAGGAGTGAGGTATTATCTTATTGTGGTTTTGATTTGCATTTGGTTTTGATATTTGCATTTCCTTGAAGATTAGTGAGGCTGAATACCTTTTCATATACCTGTTGGCCATTTTTAGGTCCTTTGCCCATTTATCAGTTGGGTTATTTGTTTTTTTTAATATTGAATAAGTTCTTCATGCATTTTGGATAACAAACACCTTGTCATGTAAGTGAGTGCTTACTATTGACATTTTGTTCATTGTTTTCTGCATATTTTTCAGTTATTTTCCTTTCTTTTCCATTTTCTGTCTTCTTTTTCTATTTGACTATATTTTAGCAAATTGCTTTAGCTATTTCATCTTCATATTCTGGGTATCTATTATAGATTTTATATTTGTGATTAGATTAAGCTTAAATTAACTATCTTAGAGTTATAACCTGCTATTATAAATTTGTAAAAACTTCCATTGCACACAAAATTCTACACTTACTTTTCCTTACACACACCTAGTATTCTTGTAGCCAGAGTTGGCTTCTTTTTATATTGTGTATCCATTAACAAATTTTATCTCCTAATTTTTATATTAGGTTAAATTTAATTTGCATACTATCATTACAGCATCACATTAATCGATATATGTCTACGTATTTACCATAATGAATGAGATTCATGTTTTCCATATCCTTTACATTGCTATTTAGTATGTCTTTATTTGGATTTGAAGAACTCCCTTGGGCATTTTTTGTAAGGCAAATATGGTGTTAACAAACTCCTTTAATTTTTGTTTCTATAGGTAAGACTATCTCTTCTTAATTTTTTTTTTTTTTTTGCGGTACCGGGGATTGAACGCAGAGGTGTTCTACCTCCACGCTATGCCCCCGGCCCTATTTTTTATACTTTATTTTGAAACTGGGTCTCACGAGGTTGCGGAGGACCTCACTAAGGAGAGAGAGAGAGAGAGAGAGAGAGAGAGAGCTGAGGCTGGCCGCGAACCCGGATCCTCCGGTCTCCGCCTCCCAAAGTACTGGGATTACAAGCGTGCGCCACCACGCCCGGCTCTCCTTAATTTTTAAAGGGTACTTTTTCATGTAAAATAATCTTGTATGGCAGGTTTTTTTCTTTCAATGTTTTGAACATATTATCCTGCTTTATTCTGCTCTACAAGGCTTCTGCTAAGAAATTCATTGGTAGTGTTATAGGAGTTCCCTTATATGTGATGACTAGAATTTTACTTGCCTCTTTCAAAATACTCTGTCCTTGAATTTTTTTTTTTTTTGGTACTAGGGATTGAACCCAAAGGTGTTCTACCAATGAGCTATACCCCTGGTCCTTTTTATTTTGGAACAGGATCTTGCTAGGTGGCTGAGGGTCTCGCTAAGTTGCTGAGGCTGGCCTGGAACCTGAAATCTCCCTTCTTCAGCCTCCCGTATACTGGGATTACAAGTGTGTGCCACCACTCCCAGCTTTTGTCCTTGAATTTTGACCACTTGAGTATAATTTGTTCTGGTGTAGTCTAAAGAGAGAACCTACAGAAGGGGAGAAAATTTTTGCCACCTACTTCTCTGATAGAAGACTAAATCTAGAATATATAAAAAACCCAACACTAAAAATATGAATATCCCATTAAAAATGGGCAATTTAACTAAATATACACTTCTCAAAAGAGGAAATACAAATGACCAAGAAATACATGAAAAAATACATGATTTTTTTTTTTTTTTTTGCGGTACCGGGGATTGAACGCAGGGGCGTTCTACCTCCGCGCTACGCCCCCAGCCCTATTTTTTGAGACCGGGTCTCACGAAGTTGTGGAGGGCCTCATTAAGTAGAGAGAGAGAGACAGAGAGAGAGAGAGAGAGAGAGAGAGAGAGAGAGAGACAGGGAGAGCGAGAGAGAGAGCGTGCGCACGCGCGTGCGTGTGCAAGCTGAGGCTGGCCGTGAACTCGGATCCTCCGGTCTCTGCCTCCCAAAGTACTGGGATTACAAGCATGCGCCACCACGCCCGGCCGAAAAAATACATGATTAAGAATACAAACGATACTAACTTCTGGTGAGGATATTGGGAAATAGGAACTATTATACATTGTAGATGGGATTGTAAATTAATACAATCAGTATGGAGATTCCTCCAAAGATTATGAATGGAATTACCATCTGATCCAGCTATAACATTCTTCAGTATTTTTACAAAAATATTAAAGTCAGAAAATTATCTGATACATGCATAGCCATGTTTATAGCAGCACAATTCACAATAGCCAAATTACTGAATCGGGCTATGTGTCCATCAACAGATGAATAGATAAAGAAAACATGATATATAGATACAATGGGATTTTACTCAGCCATATAGAAGAACAAAATTATGTGATCTGCGAGAAAATGGATGTAAATAGAGAATATTATGTTAAGTGAGATCAGCCAGGCTCAGAAAGTCAAGAGTTATACATTTTCTCTCATATGTGGTTGCAAGAGAGAAAGATAAGAAACAAAAGAGATTTCAGATAAATAAGGAGACACACCAGTAAAATAGTAGAAGAGGACTGGGGTTGGGAGCTGGGGAGGGTAAAATGGAGGATTGAGGACTGAGTTCAAATAAGATGACCATATAGGGAGTTATCACTAACAATCTCACTAACATGTATGAGGAGAGGTGAGGAGGAGTTGGATAGAATGTGAAGGGAGATACATCAAGCAATGTGTGTCTGTATGTTTGTATCACTTTGAACCTTACTATGATGTTTAATTACAATGCACCAATAAAAGTATATGTAAGAAGAAAGATAACAGAACACTAACAGAATTTTGTCAGGTGATGATGATAGCTTCCATGGAAAATACCAGAGTCAAATAAGCCAAATAATTTGTCAGAAAATGAGTGAACAAGCAATACAAATATTCATATGTAATAAGAGAAAGCTATTATATAAGTATATAAAAGAAATATAAAGAGGAAAACCTGCCCTATCAAATATTAAATGCATTTTAGAAAATATAGACTTACCATAAGAATAAAAGACCAAGATCTAAAGATTGATTAGAAATCTGAAAAGAGACAGTTTATCTAGTAATCATAAAAAAGATCATTTCAAGTGAATATGAAATAACTGATTAACCAGTTAGGTTGGGGGATGTTAGCCCCAACTCCTTATATTATGCAACAAAATTCATTTTAATTGTGTAAAATAAAAGTAGTGCTAAAAGAAAATATATAGCATTTCTCTAATTTCAGGATTAGAAGTATTTTTCTCTGACATAGATGAATATATAGTAGTTTTAGACTTCTGTAATAAGAAAAAACATACAAATAAAAAGGCAATGACAAAAAATTAATGCTTTTTATAGGGAAAATATAATTAATATTTCAGAGAACTGAAAACCATAAGAAAAATCCTATTGATGCAGTTTGAAACTATCACTTACTAGTTTTGTGGAGATGTGAAGAATTAAATAATCTCTCCCTGCCTATTTCTTTATCTTTAAAATGAGTATTATACCAGAACCTGTTTGGATGATAATGATTAAATACCAATGCATGTAAATCATTGAAAATGGCATCCAATATATACTAGAAACTCAATAAATGTTAAATTTTAACCAGTTTCATTATATAATGTCCTTTGTGAGGTATCTTGATGTCTCTTTTGGGTACTTACTATGACCTAGGCATTGTACTTTTAAAAAGTGACATCTATGCCTATAAACCTCTCTAAAAGAGGTTAAAATTAATACTGGAGATGTCAAATAAACTTCATGAAGTCTAGTAACTAGTATGTGGTATAGTATAGCCATTACACAAACCTAAATTAACATCTGTGTCCATGCTGTTTCCACTAAGCCATGATATATATAATCATTAGTTACAGTGAAAAAACTAGTTAACTACAATGTGGAGCCAGTACATGAAGATGAAAAATATACTCCCCCTAAGAAAAATAAAATTTCCCTTTGAGTCTTAAAAATAACATTTTAATGTATTAGAGCAAAAATAAGTAGCTGTTAAGACTATATTATAATCTTCTTCCCTCAGCTGTTCTACTTCTTATTTCAAATTAATTGAGTGGCAATCTTAGGCTTACTTTGTTAGCTGTAGAGTGTATATTCTCTGTAGGCACTGAGACAGACAAGATTGTTTCTCAGCCTGAGAAAATAAAGTCTAGATCTCAGAAACTAATTTGTGAGGTGTTTTAACAGCTGAACAATTAGCCTTCCCTTAGTACTATTCTGAATTCCTTCAAGACAGTCTCTGAACTTTGACATGGTAACCTTAGAATATAAACCATATGCAACTTAAGTAGTTTACAGTGTTTATGATTGGACCAAGATTTTAAAGTTTTCCTCAGTGCAACCTCCAATTTAAATCTAGGACTTCTATGACCACACAATTTGTCTATCGTCAACACCAATCTTAACTCCTCTATCCTTGAAAGGCACAGCCATCTAAATCCACACCCAATGTTTCACATATAATCTTTCTGCCCAATAATTCCCTGTCCTGGGTATGCTGGACCTGGGTCATTTGTTTATGGAGTTTTCTAGCCTCTATATTTTCACTGAACATCCTGTTTCCCCAGCTCTCTGAACTTCTACTATGACTCTAGTCCCACGACTCACAGCAGCACTAACTCACCAGGGAAGCAAAAGACACAAATTGATGTATCTAGGATTCACTGATTAGCATTTCTAATAATCTAATACTACTTATTCATTATGCCAGCCTGACAGAGTGAAAATTGCTTTGAAGATGAAATTTTACGTACCTGAAAAAAACTTCCTCCAAAGTAGTCATAGTGACACCAAAGCCAGCAATGCTCAGCTCTTCCTGTCTTCCTTCTATTTCAGTTAATAAGGCTTCAAAACTAGAAGAAGAAAAAGAAGAAAGAGCTAGCAGCAAAACAGATTACCTTTATATCTGTGAGGTTTTTGTTCTCAATTTCTCTCAGCAGTGGGAAGAATATAGCTCATTCTTTACTGCAATGCATGTTATAGTTGCCATGCCCCTGATAAAAGATATATGTAGGACATGTGAAGAAAAAACTAGCAAATTGCTCTAAAACTGCTTCCTTGTTTTCTGGTAAAATTATAAACTGACTTTTAGTACCTTACTATTCATTGCTAGTTAATATTTAACTTATTTAATATATGCTATTGTTCATATGAAACACACTAAACCAGAGAAGATAAATGTTTTTAGGTTAATAAGAAGTAGAAAAGAAAACAGGCTAATAGAAGTTAGGAACTGGAAGAAAACTGTTCACTCACATAACCAGGGCAGTTTTGTATAACATTAGGGAGATGTGATGTGGTAATATAAAACTTATGAAGAATGATTTTTCTGAGATTTCTCAGTATCTCAGGTTTAGAAGATAAATTGCTCGAGAAAACCTTCAGTTCTTGAGTCTACCTCTACTATATTGTAAGGGTCAATCAAACTAAAACACAGGTGGACAGAAAATTCTCCATTTTGGAGAGTTCTGTCAAAATTTTCTCTACATTTTGAGCCAAAATTGGATTCAATCCCCGTGTTTCACATTAGAAGGAAAAGCAAGTTTGTATACATTAATCTTCTATGCTTCTAAAGATAATGACAAATATACACACATACACACACACACTCCCCAAGACAAGATCCTAAGATTGCTTAGGATGATAAGATCCTAAGCAATATATAGTAAATCCAACTTTTAAAAGTTGTTATCTCTGTGAAGAAGGATTATTAAAATGTGCACTTCACCTTTTAATTCAATCATCATTGTAATGAGAAAATTCTTATATAGACTTTTTCTGTGTATATATGTAGGTTAAATAGCAAACTCAAGGCTGGAGAAATCAGAAAACAAAACTTTACAATGAGTCAACCATAATTATGACTATTATAATTTTCCTGACTAAAAAGTAGTAAATGAGAAAATGTAGATAATATACACATTTAAAGAAGAAAATTAAAATAATCCTACTGCCCATAGAAAATAGTACTATTAAAAATTTAGTACACTTACTTTATTCTATTTTTTATTTTTATATTTTACACATTGGGATCACACATTATAGCATTATACATCTAGCTTTTTAATAATATGAATATTTCCCTAACATTTCAAAGAGAGATTCATACTCTAACATATGAATGTTGTATAATTTCATGAAGATTTCCTCACTGTTGGGAATTTGGGCTATTAACAGTTTGTTTTTGTAATTCATATTAATTTCAACATTCTTAAAAATTTCCCTGTATATTTCCTTAGAATATAATTTTGATCCTGAAATTTTGATCAAATTATTATTAATGGTCAAACCATGTGAATATTTTGAAGAGTTGCTCCCCACACTAAATAAAAAGGCAGAGTGTCTATAATTTAACAATTTATTTTTAGAAGTACTGTGGATTGAACCCAGGGCCTCCTATTTGCTATACAAGCATTCTACCGCTGAGCTATCATTCCCCAGCCCTTTTAATTTTATCTTGAGACAGGGTATTGCTAATTTCCTCAGACTAGCCTCAAAGTTATGATCCTCCTGTCTCAGCCTCCTAAGTAGCTAAGATTACAGGTACAAGCCACCACACCTGACACATTTAACAATTTTTCTTAATGCAATAAGCAAAAAATTTTTGAAATATATCTAGCATAATTTTGCTCTTTTAAAACCAGTGATTTTGAATAACTTACATATATATATTTGAAAACAATTTATTTCATTATTTTAAAAATATTTTCTTAATATAAAAATAAAATTTTGGGGGTTTGTTTTGTTACCAGAAATTGAACCCAGGGGAATTCTACCTCTGAGCTACACTCTCAGCCTTATGTATTTATTTATTATTTATTTATTTATTTAAATAGGGTCTTGCTAAGTTGCTGAAGTTGGCCTTGAACCTGCGATCGTCCTGTCTCAGCCTCCCAAGTACTGGGATTACAGATGTGTATTACCATGCCCAGCAAAAGTAATGTTTAATTATAAACCATCTAGAAACTATAGATAAAATATATGGTATAATAAACACCATAAATAATGCCACAATTATGTTGCTATATTTGCAGTGTCATAGTAAATAATGATGTATGAATATTCCTATACATAGATATTTGCATATGCAAATAGATTTGCCAACTACAGATACATGGTAGCAAATGAGTGTCTGTGCCTATTTTACCACTTTAATGTATGTACAAACATATGTAGCATATTTTTATTTCATCAAAAATATGGCAAGAGAGAGAGATCAGCAAGATGGCAGATTAAGCAGTCCTGGACTCCCCTTCCTACCATGAAAGCACTGATTCACCAATGACTCATGGAAAATTTCTCTTTGTGAGAAATCAAAAGCTAATTGAGAGGCTCCTATACCTAGGTAGAATATGAAACCAGACTCAACCAAGATGGTGGAGAGATTCAGAACACCCTCTCCTAGATATACAACCAGAAATGACCTTAAATTTGTGGAGTATAAATATTCAAGAAGCTCAAATTACAAGATGAACTCAAAGAGACACATACCAAGACATGTAATTATCAACCTGTCAAAAGCCAAAAATTAGAGGAAGACAATAAAAGATGAAAAGACCATGACAGGCAAAATTAATATCATTGAAATGGCCATATTACCAAGAGCAATATATGGATTCAATGCAATGATCATAAAAATACCAATGATATCTTAACAGAACTAGGAAAAAGTCTTAAAGTTCATAGGGAAGGAAAAAGAGAATAGCCAAAGCAAAAAAAGAGTAAAAAAAGCAATGTTGGAGGTATCTCAATACCCAATTCAAATTTTGCTACAGAGTCATAGTAACAAAAATATCATGGTACTGGCATTAAAAACAGAAAAATAAATCATGGAATAGAAGACAATGACAAACATGCAACTACAGTCATTTAATCTTTGACAAAGTCACTAAAAACATACATTGGAAAAATACAGCATTTAAACAAATGGTGCTGGAAAACAGGATATTCATATGTAGAATAAAACTAGGTCCCTATCTCTTTCCCTGCACAAAAGTCAACTCAAAGTGGATCAAAAACATAAGACACACTTCAATGGACATGATGTACATACACAAATTTATCAATACCAACCACAAGATCAGCCTCAACAACTTAGTGAGACCCTGTTTTGAAATAAAAATAAAAAGTGCTGGGGTGTACCTCAGAGGTAGACTGCCCCTGGGTTCAATACCTAGTACTGAGAGTGGGGGGAGAGGGGGAAAGGGGAAGAGAAGGAGAGAGAGAGAGAGAGAGAAAGGGAAGGAAGGAGGGAAGGAAGGAAGGAAGGAAGGATGGAAGGAAACCATGATCAAGTCAGATTTATCCCAGGAATGCAAGGATGGTGTGATATACCACTTTAACAGAAGGACAAAAAACATATATGATCATTTCAATATATAGATAAAGAACTTTGACAAAACTAAACATATTTTTATAATAAAAACTACCAACGAATTAGGCATAGATAGACTATATCTCAATACAATAAAGAACATATGTGAAAATACCACAACTAATAGCATATTCAAACAGGAAAAGTTAAAGGCTTTTCTTCTAAGATCAGGAACAAGACAAGGATATCCACTATTATCACATCTATACAACATAGTCCTATAAGTCCCAGCCAGAACAATTGGACAAGTAAAACAAAATAATAGGCATCCTCTAAGGAAATGAAGTGAAATTATCTCTTTGATAATAACATGATCTTATTATAAGAGACCCTAAAAATTCACCCCCCAAAAATAGAACTAATAAAAGAATTCAGTAAAATTGCAGGGTATAAAATCAACATGCAAAACTAAGTAGCATTTCTTTATATTAACAACTCTCTGAGAAAGAAATGAAGAAACCAATCACATTTAGAGTAGCATTAAACATTCTTAGGAGTAAATTTAACCAACACAATGAATGATCTGCATACTGAAAACTATAAAACATTGCTGAAAGACATTGTACATGACAACTCTTCATGAATTAGAAGAGTATGTTGTTAAGATGTCTACAATAACCAAAGCGAACTACAGATTCAATGCAATTCTTACCAAATCTCAATGCCAATTTTCACAGAAATAGAAAAAAATACTAAAATTCATGTGTAACCACAAAGTTCCCAAATAGCTAAAGGGATCTTAAACAGAAAGAACTAAGTTGGAGGGCATCACACTACCTGACTTCAAAATCAATTACAAAGCCATAGCAATCAAAACAGCCTGATGTCACAATAAAAATAGACACATTGATCAATGGAACAGGGTTGAGAGCCCAGAAATAAACCCATACATTGATAGCCAAATTATTTTTTGTAAAAGGCGCCAAGAACACACAAGGGAGAAAGTCTCTTTAGTGTTGTTGGGGAAACTATATCCACATACAGATGAATGAAATTGAACCCTTATTTCTCATAATATATAAAAACCATCTCAAAGGGGTTAAAACACAGTAAGATCAAAGTTTCAAATTATGCAAACATAATAAATATTAAAATATTTCAAAGTTACTATAAGTTGTATGTTCTTTGCTCAATTTAAGTTTTTATAGGTGTACCACGTCTGGAAGAACGGGACAAAATGGGTTAAAGACCTACACATAAGACCTGAAACTTAAAACCACAAGAAGAAAACATAAGACCAAACCTCCATGAAATTAATCTGGACAAAGATTTCTTGTATATAACCCCCAAACTATAGGCAACAAAGGCAAAAATTAAAAATGGAATTGCATAAAGCTAAAAACATTTGGCACATCAAATGAAATAATTATTAAAGAGGCAATCTATGGATGGGGAGAAAATATTTTCAAACCATATATCTCATAAGGGAATAAAATATATAAAGAACTTGAAAAACTCAATATCAAGGAAACAACCCAATAAAAATGGATAAGGGACCTAAATAAACACTTCTCTAAATAATATTTACAAATGACCAACAGATATATAAAGAAATTCCCACCATCACAAATAATAAGAGAAATTCAGATTAAAACCACAATGAAATTAAAACCACATTATTATAATAAAGACCCAAAGTTCAAAAAAGCATGTGGAGTAAAGGGAATCCTTGTGCACTATTGGTGGTATTGTAAATTAGTATAGTCATTATGGAGAATAGTATGTAATTTCTCACAAAAAAACCCTAAAAATAAAATTGCCATATGATCCAGAAATGCTACTTTTGGTTATATATCCAAAGGAATGGGAGTCTTTATCCTAAAGATATATTTTCATTTCTATTCTCGTTGCAGCATTATTCACAGTAGCTAAGATGCCTATCATTTATGAATCAATAAAGAAAATGTGGTGTATGTACACAGTGGAATATTATTCAGTCTTTTAAAACATGGAAATTATATCTTGCACCAACACAAATAAGTCTGGAAGAAATTACCCTAATTCGTGAAGTAAGCTAGGCAGAAAAAGACAGATACCACATGATCTCATTTATGTGTGGGATCTAAAAATTTGAACTCATAGAAGTACAGAGCACTATGATGGTTACCAGAAGCTTGCTGAGAAGGTGGATGGTGAAGAAGGAGATACTGATCGAATGGTACAAAGTTCCAGTTAGATAGGAGGAATAAGCTTTAATGATCTACTGAACACAAAGGAGACTATAAATATAATACTTTATATATTTCAAAACTGCTAGAAGAGTAGAGTTAATGTTTTCTTCACCAAAAATAAGTATATGAGAAGATGAATTTTATAATCAGATTGATTCAATCATTCCATAATATAAACATATCAAAGTACCAAAATATACATAGTAAATATGACTAAAACTAAAATTGAAAGAAAACATAAAATCTTTTTACAAGACAAAATAAATTCAGTTGGCTCTACTTCCCCAGAAGAAAATTTGTATCAATAATTTTCCATTAATCTTATCACTAGTTAACACCACCAGGCTACAAGAAATGGAAATAAAGATATTAAAGCAAATCCCGGAATGGTGTGCCTATAATCCCAGTACTTGGGAGGCTGAGACAGGAGGATTGCAGGTTCACAGCCGCAGCAACATAGCAAGATTCTCAGCAACCTAGTGAGATTCTGTTTCAAAACAAAAAATAATATAGGGGATGGGGGTGCAGCCTGTCAGAGGTGAATGCCCCTGGGTTCAATACCCAGTAAACACACACACACACACACACACACACACACACACACACACACGATATTAAGGCAAGCCTAAGTGAAAGCTACCTTTTGTGGCATCTTTCTATATAATTAGTGAAATCTTTTTTTTTTTTTGCGGTACCGGGGATTGAACCCAGGGGCGTTCTACCTCCACACTACACC
>PVJS01013382.1:0-42161 GCA_004027185.1 Glis glis | reverse complement strand
AAAAAAAAAAAAAAAAAAAAAAAAAAGAAAGAAGTTAAAACAACCTAAATAAGTTGAAGGATATCACATGTTCATGGATAGGAAGACTTAAAAATGTTGAGATAGTTACACTCCACAAATTGACCTACAGACACAATACAATCCAAATCAAAATCCCAGATGAATACAGTCTTATACTAAGACTGCCTTCTCTTGGTAAACAATTATATACAAATCTTTCCAAAGAATAATAAGTCTGCCTTCCTACAGCCTAAAAAATGAAGCACAAAACACAATTCACCACTGGGCATGGTGGCACATGCTTGTAATCCCAGTACTTGGGAGGCTGAGACAGGAAGATCAAGGCCAGCCTCAGCAACTTTGTGAGGCCTTCTCAACTTAGTGAGACCCTGTTTCAAAATAAAAAAATAAAATAGAGCTGGGGGTGTAGCTCAAAGGTAGAATGCCCCCAGGTTCAATCCCCAGTACCACACACACATAAAAAAAAAAATTCATGACTTACGAAGATGACCCTCCCATTTTGCTTTCGTCTGCCCAAACCATTTCCCAGCAGAGTACTTTACAGCTGCTTGCCTCTGGCCTCAGCTCCTGGATGTGGCTGCGCCAATTTCATCACTAAGGTGAGCTGTTTTCCTGGGGAAAGCCTGACTTTAAGGCTGCTCGGGTCAGTCTTTGTTTCTCAAAGAGAGTGAAAGAACTTCCTCCAAAGAGAGTAAAACAATCCAACAATGAGCCAACCAGAGAGCCGGCCAGTCCTCCTGGGAAGACCTTCCTTCCTACTAGATTAACTATAACTAACATTCTTTAAATGAATAACCTGGCTTACAAGAAGCTTCAGGCAATCCTCAGAGATCAAAAACAAAGAGGAAGCTAAAAGCCAGACTGTACCCACAAGAGCAGACACATAGCCAATCTCAGAGAATGAGAAGTCAAGAGCCTGAGGGACTGAGTTTTGGGTTTTGTTTTTTCTGTGTTTGTTGTTGTTGTTGTTGTTGTTGTTGTTTTGTGGTACTGGGGTGAAACCCAGGGTCATCTACCCTTGAGCTACATCCCCAGCCCTATTTTATTCATTTTCTTTTTTTTGTGTGTGGTACTGAGAATTGAACCCAGGGGCATTCTACCTCCAATCTGCACCCCCAGCCCTATTTTTTATTCTTTATTTTGAAACAGGGTCTCCCTAAGTTGCAGAGGGCCTCACTAAGTAGCTGAGGCTGGCTGCAAACCCAGATCCTCCGGTCTCAGCCTCCCAAGTACTGGGATTACAAGCGTGCACCACCACGCCCGGCTATTTTTTTTTTTTTTTGCAGTACTGGGGATTGAACCCAGGGGCATTTTACCTCTGAGCTACACCCCCAGTTCTGTTTCTTATTCTTTATTTTGAAACAGGGTCTCCCTAAATTGCGGAGGGCCTCACTAAGCAATTGAGGCTGGCCGCAAATCTATGATCCTCCTGTCTCAGCCTCCCAAGTACTGGGATTACAGGCTTGCGCCACCACGCCCAGCTCTAATTTATTTTCAAATCCTTTAGCCAGTGAGGGAAAACCCACAGACATACACACTATATATACACAACAGAGATATAAAACAGACATACCAAAATGTTAGCAAGTGATGAACCTCAGTGAAAGGTATACTGGTTGCCAGGTACAGTGGCACAGCCTGTAATCCCAGCTACTCCGGAGAATGAGGCAGGAGGATCCCAAGTCCAAGGCCAGCCAGGGCAACTTAGTGAGACCTACCTCAAAGTAAAATAAAAAAGAGCTGGATGTAGCTCAGCAGTAGAGTGTGTGTGTAGCATGTGCGAGGCTATGGGTTCAATCCCCACTACCACCAAAACGGGGGAGGGGCATACTGTACTACTTTTCTAATTTTTTCATTATGTTCAAACAAATACTTCACAAAAGAATATTAATGAATGGCCAAGAACATAAAAAGATATTCTATATCAACATTCATTAGCAAAATCTAAATTAAAAGTACAAAAAGGGCTGGGGTGTAGCTCAGTAGTAGAGCGCTTGCCTAGCATGCATAAGGCCCTGGGTTCTATTCCCAGAACCGAAAAAAAAAAACAATTTTTTTTTTGCGGTACCGGGGATTGAACCCAGGGACGTTCTACCTCCGAGCTATGCCCCCGACCCTATTTTTTATCCTTTATTTTGAAACCGGGCCTCACTAAGTAGCTGAGGCTGGCCGCAAACCCGTATCCTCCGGTCTCTGCCTCCCAAGTACTAGGATTACAAGCATGCGCCACCACGCCCGGCTGAAAAAAAACAATTTTTAAACACAATAAAATAACATTTCATAACCACTAGAACAGCAAAAATCAACAATCAAAAGGATTTTGAGCCAGGCATAGTGGTGCATGCTTGAAATCCCAGTACTTGGAGGCTGAGACAGGAGGATCACAGGTTTGAGGACAGACTCAGCAGCGTATCAAGACTCTTAGCAACCTAATGAGACCCTGTTCCAAAAAAACAGAACATAAAAAGGGCTGGAGTGTATCCCGGAGATAGAATGCCCCTGGAAGATTTATCCAGTACCACAAAAAAAGGGAGGGGAGGGAGGGATCTTGATCCCACCCAGTGTTGACAAGGACACAGAGCACACAGCTTGCATACATGGCTGTTGGGAACATGATATGGTACTACCTCACCAGAGCACTGTTCACAGCTTCATGTGTGTGTGTGTGTGTGTGTGTATGTGTGTGTGTGTGTGTGTGTGTGTGGTGCTGGGGATTGAACCCAGGGGCTCTCTATCACTGAGCTACATCCTCAGCCCTTTTTATTTTTTATTTTGAGACGTCTCGCTAAAATGATTTTTAATTGTGCATAATAATTGTACAGGATAGTGGGTTTCATTGTGGCATATTTGTACGTGCACATCATGTACTTGGATCAGTTTCATTCCTCAGTTGCCTCTCCTTGCTCTCCCCTTCTCCCTCCCCTGATCGCCTTTGGTTTAGTCAGCATTCTCATTACTGTGACTCCAAATACCTGACAACCACAACTGAGAGGAAGGAAGATTCGTTTGCTCACAGTTCTAGAGGTTTCAGTCCATGTTAGCCAGGTCACATCTGCGGAGCTCAGGGCATGGTGGCGGGAAGCAGAGAGAGGGGAGCTTGTCAGCTCATGGTGGCAGGGGAGAGAGGAAGGGTCCCATTGACATATATAGAGTCCCCAAGACTATACCCCCACGTGACCATGCGTACAGGATAGTGGGTTCCAGTGACCCCTCCTCTGACCATGCCCCATCTGCCTAGCTTCCACCCAATAAATCCATTAATCCATCAGTGGATTTCTCCACTGATGAGATCAAAACTCTCATTCTCCAGACATAAATATATATACTATTCCAAAAAAATAAAAAAGAGGCTACTAACCCCTCATCTACCAAATGACCGGAAATTCCCTTCTAGGTTTTTGGGGATTTTTTTTGCAGTGCTGGGGATGGAACCCAGGGTCTCACACCTGCTAGGCAAGCTCTACCACTGAGCTGTATCCCCAGTTCCCTCTCCTAGGTATTTATCCAAGAAAAATAAAAGGGTATTTTCACAAAAAGACTTGCACAAGTATATTTAAAGCTTTGTTCATAGAAACTAAAACTTTGGGGGGGAGGTTGGATAATTTTTTAAGTTCATCCTAAAATTCACACGGAAGAGCTAAGAATACTAAAGACAATGTTGAAAAATACATTGAACTGGGTGTGTACGCCTGTAACCCCAGTACTTGGAGACTGAAACAGGAGGATCACAGGGTTAAGACCAGCCTCAGCAACTTAGTGAGACCCTTGGCAACTTTGCAAGACCCTGTTTCAAAATAAAAAATAAAATAGGACTGGGGGTGTAGCTCAGAGGTAGAACACCTCTGAGTTCAATCCCCAGTAACACACACACACACACACACACACACACACACACACATATACATGCACAAGAATATACTGAGGGGGAAGGTACTAATAAAAGAAAACAATCATTTTCAAGAGGCAACTTTTGTCCATTAAACATCAATTGTTTATAACTGGCTTTCCTTGTTTGTATGACATTACTTAACTTGTGCAAGTGTTAATCTTTTCTCTGCTGAACTAAAATGACTTGTTTTAACATAAAATCAATAACTTTAACAAATAATTGTTGCAGTATTTCCCTCCTGCTGTAATATTTACATTTCAATTTATGAAATTGGCATATAAAGCATTAAGATGTTTTACTCCAAGTTATATTTAAAATGCTCACCTCACCCAGCGTGGTGGTGCACGCTTGTAATCCTAGTTCTTGGGAAGCTGAGACAGGAGGATCGCAGGTTCAAAGCCAGCCTCAGCTACTTACTGAGGCTCTCAGCAACTTAGCAAGACCCTGTGTCCAAATAAATAAATAAGGCTGGGCGTGGTGGCGCATGCTTGTAATCCCAGTACTTTGGGAGGCGGAGACCGGAGGATCCGGGTTCGCAGCCAACCTCAGCGCGCATGCGCGGGCGCGCGCGCGATTTATCTCTCTCTCTCTCTCTCTCTCTCTCCTCTCCTCTTTCTCTCTCTCTCCCTCTCCCTCTCTCTCTCTTTCCCTGTCTCTCTCTCTCTCTACCTAGTGAGGCCCTCCGCAACTTCATGAGACCCGGTTTCAAAAATAAAGCATAAAAAAATAGGGCCGGGGGCATAGCGGGGAGGTAGAACGCCCCTGCGTTCAATCCCCGGTACCGCAAAAAAAAAAACCAAATAAATAAATAATAAATAAATAAATAAATGGAATTTTTTTAAATAAAATGCTCTTTTTTGTGTGTGGTACCGGCGGTTGAACCCAGTGGCATTCTACCTCCGAGCTACACCCCTAGCCCTATTTTTTATTCTTTATTTTGAAACAAGGTCTCACTAAATTGTGGAGGACCTCACTAAGTAGCTGAGGCTGGCCGCGAACCCAGTGGGTTACAAGCGTGAGCACCACACCCAGCAAATGCTCACCTCTTAAAAGCCAAGTATCCTAACAATACTTCTGAGCAGTGTGGCTTGTTTAAATTTCTGATGTTGTAAAGCTGATTAAATATGACAATAACCTCTGTGATCATTGCTGTTAGGGGAATTCACCTTTTCAGGCTTCTTGCAACTGAAGCAGAAACCAATCATTTTCCCTGACTTGGCCCGACTGTTGAGCTTTGAGAACTCAATACTTCCATCGCGGGGCCTGCCAAATCATTTTCTAAATTATGTCCTGTAATCCCTGACATATTCACTACTACTTTCAGCAAGGGGTGGCTGGAAGTCTTTAAAACATAAAACTACTGCATCTGCTTTAGGAAAGGTGTGCAGGAGAAAGATATAAAACTTACACTAACTCTTTGAAACTAGTTTTTGTAAAGTCTGAAAAGTGTGGAGATCACAATGCAAAGCTAGCAATGTAAGAATGGGAGGTTAGCCATGCTATTTGGGGCAACACCTTACAGAAGTAGATTATTCTAAGATATCGACACCGAAATATAACTATGGAAGAAAAAATCAAAATATAAATGGTTAACAGACACTTCCAAGGGAACACGGCATAGAGAAACAACTATATTTTAATATGGAAAAGGTAATAAGTAAAAGACACTGCTAGACTTGAAATAAAATCAGTGAGTGGCTATGATTCAAACATTTATTTCTCTCAATTTATGCATGGATGGAAATCTTTCATGAGCTAAAACACCAAAAATAAACATAAGATTTTAAAAGTATGAATTTTAAATCTATTAGTAGTTGGTGGTGCCTTTAACAAAATTTTTTCTATAGTAGTTTGCTGGTGATACATGCCTTAGTTTATCAGTCGAGAAATAGATTAATGAAAGTAACAGTTTTCTCATTATTTCATGAATATCTCAGGAATATAAGTGACTACTGAAACCATCACAGTTAAATTTAGCAAAGAAGCCAGAATCAAATGTTTTAAAAAAAGAAAATCAAACAATATATATGTAAAACAGATTTAACTGCTTTTCATTAAAAGATAAATATTTTAATTGCACCTGGCAAACAAATCATATACTTAACATTTATTTTCAGGAAATTAGTTTGTAATTATTTCCATTTAAGTCTTTAAAAAGAAATAATAAAACAAAAGTTTAAAGATCACAAAACTTGCCAGGCGTGGTGGCGCACGCTTGTAATCCCAGTACTTTGGGAGGCGGAGACCGGAGGATCCGGGTTCACGGCCAGCCTTAGCTTTCTCTCTCTCTCCCTCTCTCTCTCTCTCTCTCTCTACTTAGTGACGCCCTCCGCAACTTTGTGAGACCCGGTGTCAAAATAAAGTATAAAAAAAAATAGGGCTGGGGGTGTAGCACAGAGGTAGAACGCCCCTGGGTTCAATTCCCGGTACCGCAAAAAAAAAAAAAAATCACAAAACTTCACAACTCTTTGTATTAAATTCCTATATTATAACAGCTGACATTACCAAAAGATCCAGTTATCAAAAGTGTTATAAAAGAATGAAAACCAGTAGCCTACATTAAAGTACAACTACTTATATTTCATTCCATAAAATTCCAATAATTTACATTCTTTTCCCATGGGAGTTTTTCTACTCATTCATAGCTCATTACTGCTCAAAACTGCCTGCTGTGTTAAAAATGCCAAATAAAATTATATATCATTCATTGCTTTATGCTATACCTTCTTTTGTTCATGTCCAATTAGCATCAGCCTATCTCTCATTTATCAAACTTTCAGCCGAACACATTAAGGCATTTAGAAAAGGTTAAACAATTATAGCATTCCCTTAGTGATTCTGGAGTTATGCTGAGGAAAGTGATTTCATAAGGGAGCGTTGTGTAAACATTTCATCAATCTTTGAATCTAACTTTCTCATGCTTTGCTTAAATCTGCTTGCTGACCAGCAATCAGTCTGGGAAGTTTTAGTCTATCATAGGATTTTAAAGCTTTGAAAACAAATCATTACGACACTTATAGAAGATATTATGATACTTCCATTTTGCTTAATATAACAGCTAACAATTAAATAGCTTTAAAAATTGAATATACTTCTATAGGCCAAAAAAAAATAAATCCAATATATTTCAATTTTGTTCTACTTGACCCAAAATTAAGTCCTGGTTTAAAATAAGTAAAATATACTTACAGAACTAGCATCGACATCACTGTGGATGGCCACCGTCTTAATGCCCATCTTCTTACAAGTTTTAATAACCTATTTAAGATATATTAATGTTCTCTATTAATAGTAGTTTGGATTTAAAGAAATTTAATAATAATTTCATAGAGCAAAATGGAAAATAAGATTCAAATTCTACTCACCCTACATGCAATTTCTCCTCTGTTAGCAATAAGAATCTTATCGAAAGTCTGAAGAGAAAAAAATTAGAAATAGTTATTCTTACTTTGGGACCAGAAAATAGCAAGTTTTTCCACAATTATCAATGGATATAACCCTAGTAAACAATTATTTCCTAGCGGAATATTAAGTGCAAAGAATAATATGTTCATGTACAACCAAGAAACAAACTCACCTGGACTAATTCCTCTGTTGATATTTCAGAACACTAATAAACGTTAATCAAAATTGCTTAATCATTTACTCAACAATTTTCTTTACTGGGGATTGATGCCGGGGGCACTCTACCTCTGAGCTACATTCCCAGTCCTTTTTTTTTTTTTATTTTTATTTTGAAACAGGATCTTGCTAAATTGCTGGGATTATAGGAGTGCACCACCGCACCCAGTCCGACCATTTTCAAACTCCCAGAAATCCTAACTGTCCTGAGTTGTTTATGAAAAAAAAAGTCTAGTAAGTATAATTTATTTGCCATCTCTTTTGGGATGGGACATATTTTCAGTAACTCCAAACAATCAGACATAGTGACACAGGCCTGTAATCGCAGCACTTGCGAGGCTGAGGCAGGAGAATCACAAGTTTGAGGCCAGCCTGGGCAATTTAGTGAGATCTTGTTTCAAAATAAAAATTAACCCCGGCATGGTGGTGCACGCTTGTAATCCCAGTACTTGAGAGGCTGAGACGGGAGGATCACAGGTTCACAGCCAGCCTCAGCTATTTAGTGAGACCCTGTTTCAAAATAAAGAATAAAAAAATAGGGCTGGGGGTGTAGCTTGGAGGTAGAATGCCCCTGGGTTCAATCCCCAGTACCACAAAAACAAATAAATAAGCCAGGTGGGTGGCACCTGGTGCTGGCTCACACTAACTTAAGGTCCACCGAAACTTCCTGGTCTTCTTCCAGGCAAATTGTTACCATTAGTAAATCCTTGTTACCTTAAATCCTTGTTACCATTAATTTAAATTGGAATTCAACAAGTGTGCATAAACACGTAACTTACAACTCCAAAGCCAATTGCCTATGGTAGAGTTTTTAAATTAATAGATTTCACAGCAGCAAAATTCACTCATAGCCAATCCATGTAAACCTGTACTAACCCAATATTGCAGCCACTAGCCACATGAGGACACTGAGAATTTCAAAGTGTGGCCAATCAAACTGAGATGAGCCAGAAAGAGTAGATACACCGGACTCAGAAGACTCCATTCAAAGAGCAAGATCTGAAGTGTCTCATTACATTGGTTACATACTGAACCATATATATGGCTATATATTAAAATAACATTTTGGATATTATGTAAAATAAAATTAATTTCACCTGTTTCTTCTTTTTTAATACTATTAGATTTGTGTGTGTGTGTGTGTGTGTGTGTGTGTGTGTGGTACTAGGGATTGAACCCAGGAGAATTCTACCTCGGAGCCATACCCCCAACCCTTTTTTTATTTTTTGTTTTGAAACTGGGTCTTGCTAGGTTGCTGAGAGTCTCGCTATATTGCTGAGGTCCTGTGGTCCTCCTGTGGTCCTCCTGACTCAGCCTCCCATGTACTGGAATTACAAGCGTGCACCACCATGCCTGGATAATTAAGAAAATTTTGCATCTACATTTGCCCTGACATTGTATCTCAAATACACACACGCGCACACGTGCGCGCACACACATATATAGTTGTTGTTGAGGTGTTGAGGATTGAACCCAGGGCCTCGTGCATGCTAGTCAAGTGCTCTGCCACAGAGCTACACCCCCAGCCCTGACTGCATAGATATAGACTTTCTTCTTCCAAACCTCCAGGCTCAAAAGAATCTGGAAAGTGGTTTTGTGTACTTGAGCAGGTGATGTAGAAGGAATCTCAGATGTCATTCTCAAATAATCGCTCCCATCAGTTATACTTTCATGACATTCACCTTGAAGAATTTCTTCTTAACCAAAATTCTTGTCCTTCCCTCTCTGATACCCACATCACCACTAAATCCTGTTTTATTTCCAATAACCACTTCTAATCCCTTTATCTCTCCTATTACAAGGCTCAAACATTCTCAAGATGTAAATTGGAATTCTCCTGTCCCAAAATGTTCAAAATGCCTAATTCTCCTCAATCCAAATGAGTCATATAAATATTAAATAAATGAAACAAAAACTCAATCATCTAATCAAAATTTCTCAACTGCCAGAATGTTATATTAGTTATTCTACTAAAAGCAAGGGAAACATTATTACTATAATCAATTTTTGGTATAGATACCAATACAAAATTTAAAAGATTCAGGTTGTGGCCTACAATGAAAAATGAAACAAATATTTAGCATCCATAAGACCCATGATGCAGTCAGGCATGGTGGCACAAACATGGAATCCCAGTACTTGGGAGGCTAAGACAGGAGGATCGCAGGTTTGAGGATAGCCTCATCAAGTACTGAGAATCTCATCAACCTAGTGAGATCCTGTTTCAAAAATAAAAAATTAAATAGGGTTGGGGGTGTAGCTCAGAGGTAAAATGTCCCTGGGTTCAATTCCCAATACCACAAAAATAGATAGATGATACATACATAAATACATACATACATACATACATACATACATACTATGATGCTCAGCCAGGCACAGTGGTGTCCGCCTTAATTCCAGTACTTGGGAGGCTGAGACAAGAGAATCACAGGTTTGAGGCCAGTACACGGTAACTTAGCAAGACCCTGTTTCAGAATAAAAAGTAAAGTAGGGCTGGGAGTGTAGCTCAGAGGTAGAATGTCCCTGGGTTCAATCCCCAGTACCACACATAGACACACACACAAACCTATGATTCTAGAGCAATAAATAATTGCACAGTATTAATAAAATTTAAACTGCTCAGCCAAGCGTGCTGGCATACACCTGCAATTCCAGTACTTGGGAGGCTGAGGTGGAAAGATCACAGATATGAGGCTAGCGTGTGGTAATCCTGTTTCAAAATAAAAAACAAAATAGGGCTGGGACTGTAGCTCAGTGGTAAAGCACCCCAGTTTCAATCCCCATAACCACACACACACAAAAATCTAATCTGTCCCACTGAGCATAGCATGGAACCAAGAAAGTACAACCCTTACAACTTAGCTGTTGAGAGTATTTTTAAATACTTACTTTTTCATTAGGATCATATCCCACTGAACCGAGACCACGGGACACCGTCAAGCGCTGTTTTGAATAGTGTGGAGCATTCTATTAAAAAAAGAAAGTAAAATAAATTAGACTCTTAAACTCTTTGGGTGTGGGGGGGGGTGTTACTGGGGATGGAACCCAGGGGCATTCTACCTCCGAGCTACACCCCCAGACCGATTTTATTCTTATTCTTTTAATTTTGAAACAGGGTCTCTCTAAGTTGTGGAGGGTCTCATTAAGTTGCTGATGCTGGCGAAACCCTGCGATCCTCCTGTCTCAGTCTCCCAAGTCCTGGGATTACAGTCATGCGCCACCATGCCTGGCTTAAATGGGTTTTAAAACATGTTTTCAGGGTACTTCTTCCAGTTTGCTTCTGGCTAAAATGTTTTATCAGATACTATACATAGCTCAGCAGTATACCACAATTATGGGCGGGAAATCGCAACTGCAGATTCATCCCCTTGGCGCACAAAAGAAACAAAAGACATCAAACCAAGCTCCAGAGAGGTGGAGCAGATGGGCTGCACAGATCTGAAGACAGGTCTTCAGAGCACACAGACCAACCCAGGGAGGTCAGAGACGACGCAGACCACAAAGAGCTTTATAAAATACAAGTCGGCTGGGTGTGGGGGCGCACACCTGGAATCCCAGTACTTGGGAGGCTGAGACAGGAGAATCGCAGGTTCAAGGACAGCCTCAGCAAATAGTGAGACTCTCATCAACCTAGCGAGACCTTGTTTCAAAATAAAAATAAAATAGGGCTGGGAGTGTAGCTTAGAGGTAGAATGCCCCTGAGTTCAATCCCCAGTGCCACAAAAAATAAAAGGAAAATAAATAAATAAATAAACAAATAAAATACAAAAGTGATGGCTTCAAGGAGCTTCCCTTTTTATCAGTGACCAGAAAATAAAATATCTTGAGCATGATTTCTTGTTTTATTTTTTCTGGCACAAAAGTGATTTGGTTGATGAAAATGAAAAAGCAATACTAATTATCAATTTTGCTTCTAATTTATTACAAATGTGGAGAAAGTATACCTTAGTGCTTTAAAACATTATGAAAATGACTAATAAAAATTATAAACAAGGTTTAAAAAAACAAATTATCCTATAGTCACTGGGAAAGCTAGAGCCAGAAATGAAAGGCCAGAATGGTGGCTCATGCCTGTACTCCCAGCTACTAGAGAGGAAAAGGAAGTAGAATTGCAAGTTTGAGGCCAGCCTGGGCACTCAGCAAGACTCTGATTCAAAATAAAAAAAGGGGGGGGTTGAGGATGTAGCTCAGGGGTAGAGCACTTGTCTAGCACTGTGGCTGTGAGTTCAATCCCCAGGAAGGGGGAGGGGAGGGGGAGGGAGAAGAGGAGGGAGGGAGACAAGGGGGGAGGGGAGAAAAAGTCAACAAAAGGCAATAATTATTACCTCCTGAAACTTTCTAAGAGGATAATCACTCAAAAAAAAACCAAAATATTTTCATAGCAACATTTTAAAATGAACTGGGAAAGTCCAGCGTGGTAGCGCATGCCTATAATCCCAGCACTTGGGAGCTGAGACAGGAGGATCGCAGATTCGAGGGCAGCCTCGGTGCTGTGAACATAGAATAGAGAAAATCCGGACCCGAGGGATAATGGAACTCGAACTACCCTCAGTGATGGCCTATGAGCTTGACTGGTTCAGGGCTTAACCGGGCATGCCTGGGTGTGTCGAGACACACCCAGGGGCATAACCAATCAGCAAGAACAGAGAATAAGCCATGACTACCATGAAATGGTTAAAAACCCACAAATGACCATGGCTACTCGGAGCTCGCATCCAGAAACTCTGCCAGGTGCTCCACACATGAGCTCCCGGTCTCCAGGAACCAAAGGAAGTGGAGGACCTGGGGACCCCTTGTGGCTGGAAGTGGACCTAGCGCTGGACCACTCAGGACTTCTGCCTAAGACACGTCGCATGTGAGTTTCCCCGTGGGTCCAGAGAGGAGGCAGGGACAAGATGGAGCAGAGATATGTGTTGTGCCTTGTGTGTCATCAATAAACCTTGATGAGCATCCCATACACTCCTAGGTCAATACTCGCGACAATTGGCATAGTCGGCAGTCATAACGGACCTTTTCCCCTTTCCTTTGGTTTTTGTCCGATGTAGGAGTCCTATCTGCCCCGGACATGATGGACATCCGAGAAGGCATGGGCTCTTACAGTCCTAAGACCAGGGAGCAGGTGCCAGCCGTTGGGGATGGGGCTGACTTGGTACCACGGACGGGTCTATGCTCCCCCAGGTCCGACTCTAAGGTCCGGGCTTCATCCTGGTGACTCCGGCTCCCTTAGCATGGTCTTAAGACACGTGAGTTCGTTCTTGGAGGTCCGGAACCCCAGACCCAAGATTGCATTCATGGCTGGCTAAGCGCTTACACCACCTCGGGGAGCGCAAACTACTCTCTTTACTCCCGCGCCTTCTCTCACACCTCCACTTGGAGGCGATAGTGGAATAAGCACTACATTAAGTGGCTCTTTTTGACCGCCACTAGAATCCAGCCACAACCTCTACTTTTTGGAGCAAATTGACGTCCTGGCTACATAGGTCCTCCTCCGACAAGGCCGAACTGAACCCGCAGTCACCCTGGAGGCCTGCGAAAGGCTCTTCAGGGCAAACCACCCAGGTGCGCTAAGGGCACTTGGTCGGCATTCCCTCACCTCCCCAGAGGTGGTGGAGCCTATCGTGCCAGGGCAGCACCAAGGACGTGCCTGTGATTCTCTGTAAAGTTATCTCAGATGCCAACATGACCGCCTTAAAGGCAAACGCCTCACTAGGACCATACTTGATCGGGCTAAAAGTAGCAATAACCCTTTTCTTAAGGAAATTGAATTAAAGGAATTAAGAGTGCTTACTGGTGAGCACGGTGAAACATGTACCATCCCCTGCGCCAGGTACACAGACCCCCTCCCTGGTTTACCTGGTATGAGGGTGGAGCAACAAATTGAAATTCGCGAACTTACACAGACCAAGATACAGCATATAGGCAGGATTTTGCACAAAAGGAATCTAAGGATGTTGAATTTGTCCTTAAATTGTGGAATAAAGATGCCAACAGCATTCACCTCTCCTCAGAGGAAATGGCGAGCTTAGTGGGTATTATTGAAAACCCACAACTTTTTGATTCCCTTAGCACCGTCATTGTAGCAACAAGGGCAGGTGCACTCGTTGTTTGAATGGGTATCTATGGCCTGGGTCCAGGTGTTTGTTGGGAGCTATTTCCTTGGTTTAGAGTTGCAAATACAGCCCTGAGAGGTACAAGCTCAACCAAACAGGCAGATTGAGATCTGCTGATAAGTGTGCTGTGTTTTTCACAACAGCTAAATGTTCTCAGAGGAGAGACTTGACCTGGGAAGGGGGGAGGAGGTTGTCTGGGAACATTCTGTTTGCCCAGACAAATGTTAACATTGTATGGTGAAAGGACTTTGTATCTATTTCTGATGCTCTAGGAAGATACATAAGGACTGGGCTAAATAAAGTTGGGCGGCAGTATTAACTGAGAGCCTTCAACCTCAAACTTGTGTCCCTGTGTGATCAATCCTGACACCCTCTGCAGAGACTGGGTCCAGGCTGCGCGGGCGCAGCAGTGTTTCCTACGCTGGACATCACCTCTTGAGACGCAGTGCTCTTGTACCTCTATGGACCAAGTATTCCACTTTGTAGGAAATTGGGTGTTCTGTATAAAATATATTAAAACGTACCTTCACCTTTGGTTCGCCCTTTATTGCCTGCTATGCGCCGCATTATTAAGGGCGTGCCCAACCACCTTCACATGATGCTTAAACATCTACGTTATCAAACTGTCAGACGGTGCAGCAGGCTATAGACAATTTTAAACAAGCACTCGAACTGGAAACAGGTCGCCTACTGTCTTTCACATGCCGTGAACTGGAGCGAAGACTCCTCTTCCCCCTCTTCAATTTTCTTATGGCTTCCAAGCCTTGGACACAAGAGCCCCATTGTAGGTCTTACAATAATCACAGACCATGGTGATTATTGCACATCAATACTCTTGCACATCAAAAAATGAAGACAGTCGGGCGTGGTGGCGCATGCTTGTAATCCCAGTACTCGGGGATCCGGGTTCGCAGCCAGCCTCAGCTACTTAGTGAGGCCCTCCGCAACTTAGTGAGACCCTGTTTCTAAATAAAGAATAAAAAATAGGGTTGGGGGTGTAGCTTGAAGGTAGAATGCCCCAGGTTCAATCCCCGGTACTGCAAAAAAAAAAAAAATGAAGACGGGCCCCGGCAGGCCCTGAACCTGGGTCCACAACCCCACAGGGGTCATACTGCTGTGGGAGGCTTTCTGCCCAGAAACTGGCCCCCGCGCGAGGGACCCCCTCAACAATTCATGGACATTTGCCCACGACGTCCAGGACCCCAACAAGGGAGGCATTTTCTGCATTCCTGGGACAGTTGTTAGCCGCCCATCCGTATATTCAACTCACTTGCCTGGTTTGTGGCACCCTAGCCCACCTCACCTTTCTGGTGGACACGGACAGCGAGGTCACCATTATTTCCAGTTTTCCAGCCAACCCTAGTCTTCCATCGGTTTCAGCACAGGGAGTAAATGGTTTGATGACCTCTGCTTTTCATGAACAAGTGCTTATATCTGTTTTTCATAGACCACAACTCCCGGTAGACGCATATCTTATGCCCGCACCAACCAATATTTTAGGACGCTATTCCTGCCCTTTTTGGCTAAAAGAAACTTAAAAGTATTGGTTACAATTTGGCTACAGTGGCCATTTCCCCTGTCTGCCAGCCAGACATTCCCCCTGAGCTTTAGGAAACAATACCTTCTGAAGGGTGGGCATGGTGATGTGACTGCCAACATTGCGAAACTTCTGAAGGAAGGCATTATTGAATGTATCCAATAATTTTCCTTTAATAGCCCTATTTGGCCGGTACTTAAACCCAGTGGTGCCTATAGATTTACGGTAGATTACTGTAACATAAATGCCCTTTCCTCCAGATGCCGGGCTCTCTGCCCAATGTGGAGAAAATTTTTAACAAAATTTGGCGTTTTGCGCCATCAGTCTTTGCCTCCATTGATCTGACCAACATGTTTTTCTGCAGCCCTCTTCATAAGGCTTCCAGGAACGTTTAATGGGACAACGTTCAGTACTGCTTTACTTGCGTGCCTCAGGGTAATCGAAATAGCCCTATTATTGCCCACTCTGCCCTATCATGGCCATTGTCCAGGGTGCCGTTACCACCTAGTGTATCATTGATGATATTCTAGTGTGTGGACACGATACAGCCCGGTCATCTCGGCAATCACCACATTAACATCGATGCTTACTAACGATTGTTGTACCATCAACCCCTTGAAGATTCAGGGAGCTAGCAATTCGGTGAAGTTTTTGGGTGTAGTATGGTCAGCTGTGGGACCTAAAGTACCCGAAGGCGTTATTCATAAAATTCAGTCCATTCAGGAACCGAAGTCCAAAACGGGTGTGCAACGCCTTGTTGATCTATTTGGATACTGGCGCCACCACGTTCTGTAGCTACAGCTCATCCTTAAGTCTATTTACGAGGTCACACGTAAAGCCACTGATGTTGTGTGCGGCAAGGCTCAGCAGGAGGCATTTAAGGTCTCCAAGGAATATTTACTGACCTATGCCCAGTTGTATTTACCTGGGCCTGCCGATTCCTTGATTTTTGACATTCTGTTCCTTAATGGATAGGGGATTTGGGGTGTTTACACTGCCAGAGGATCTTCTTCGGGACTGCTGGTGGCATTCTTTTGCAGATGTTTCCTATATTCCGAGCAAAAGTATTCTCTCTTTGAGAAAATGGCTTGGACTCTGTATGAGCACATTTTGCCCCAACTTTCAGAACCAATGCATTAAGGTCCATACCCCTATTCCCATTCTCGACTGGGTCAAGATGCCTGGTGAAGCCATACAGGGAGTACTGATGGAACCCTAGGTCTTCCAGTGGAAGTGGTATTTATAGGAGTTCCTGACTCAGAACCACATGACGACGTCTGGTAGACTGGGATCGTTATCCGAGGAGATGGCTGCCCTTCCCCTTGTGCTGGCTCCGGTACCTGCTGCGGCTCTACCACATAGCCCTATCAGCAAATGGGGCACCCCGGCCTGGAATGATTTGCAAAGCTGTTCACCGACAGCTCGTCCATCTGCCTTAATGGGAAGCTGCATTGGATAGCCGCAGCCTACAGACCCTCGGACAGGCATGTTCTGACTCATGAAGGCACAGGCGCATTGGCGCAACATGCAGAAGTAATAGCTGTTGTATTAGCGGTGGACTTCTCTGTGGCTGAGGGACACCAGGTTATTCGTATTTATTGGAATCCTGGTGCATCTGCAATGGTATCACCATTTGGTCAGCCAAGTGGAAGGATTCCAATTGGACAATTAATGGGAAGCCCCAGTGGTGACAGAAGGTGTGGAAGTCCTTAGCTGATGCTCCCATCTCCATCTTCGTGTCTCATGTAGACGCACATACTGCAGTACTGATGACACGTCACGCCATAATTAAAAGGCTGACAAATTGGCCAATTGCGCCCCTTGCGGCTAATCAACCACAACGTATGGAACATCGTACCTTCCATTCTGGGTAAGGTCTGTCTTCATCTTGCACCTTTGGTCTGCTGTTGGTCTCACTCCCACTGCCACCATTACTATGCAGGAACTTTCTGCCATCCATAAGATGCTTGGCCATGTGGGAGCCCACAGACTATACCAATGGGCATCTTCTCGTAATCTTCCAGTGACTTGGCAATTGTGTAAGTTGACCGCCCATAAGTTGCCTTTCTGAACCAGTTAGGTTCTGCACTAACCCCTCCGCCTCTACATGGACCCCATGAGTATTCAATTTTGCTGTTCACATTGATTTTATTGGTCCTTTATCAGTTTTCCGCAATGCGTACGTTTGTATCATGGTTGATAAATTTAGTGGCCTCGGTTTCACTAAAGCATCTCCACGCCCCGACCAACAGACAGTAATTAAGATGATCTGGGGGTGGAATGCTCAGTACGGAACACCGACTGTTATCGAATCAGACCAGGGTAGTCACTTTACCAGCGCTACCACCCAAAAGTTAGCAAAAACACTAGATATGCTATGGGACTCCATCTAGTATATAACCCAACAGCAGCAGGAAATATAAAGAGGTTTAATGGATTTTTGAAGCAGAAATTGAACCAGAGAGCTGATACTCCATTAAAGAAAGCAATTTCCATAGCCCTATATGAGTTAGTCGCCCTAGATTACCCAGGAAATCACCATTTGAGGAGGTTTTTGGACAACCGTGCCCAGAGCCCCCTCCCAGTACTGGGAACCAGAAATCTCAACTTATGCCCCATAAGTGCCTTAAGAAATCAGATAAAGACGGTTCTTTGTCCCTACAGGACATTGTGGCCGAAGGACCGGGCAATACGGTCTGGATGACTGGGAGGAAAGGCGACCTACAATTAACCAAACTCAAAAACCTAACTGCACAATGAATTAAATGTTCAGGATGATTATCCTTTTTCAATGCCTCGTGTCAACCATCCCAATTCTACTTCTCCTAGCAGGAGCCTTAATTCTTGTTGGACATTGATCTTTTTACCCGAGAAGAACGTGGTCCGGGATTCTTCCCTTTCGTGGTCAACGCAGATAAAACACTCATACGCCATCAACTATTCGCTGTGCCTCATCGAGACCCTCACTTAACCCATCATGCATTCTATAAGAGTGCCTCTGCCACTCTGGTCCACTTCTTGGGTCTCATAGTTATATTGGAATTCCTGTCAACAGAGGCGAAAGTTCTCTCCTGCAGATACTACTAGTAACCTACGTAGAGAAGCAGTAAGGTCTGGATCGGTGGAAATTATAGTGTGCGTAACAGCCGCCACCACTACCGCCGCCACTACTACCAGTGCCACCACATGGGTGACCCAGAAATGGGCCCCACCCAGAGGTTGGATAAATGGAAGCTACGTGAAGGTCCAGGGAAAGGTACCAGGATATTTGGACCATGCACAATTATTTCAAATCTTAACATATAATACCCGCTCTTTTTGAGCTAAATACGCATGGTGTTACTCCATGGGGAAGGATGTATTCTATGATGCATGTGACCAATATTTTAAGTCTACAGCTCAGCATTCACCATTGCTCAGAAGTTCCATCGAGGTTATAAATAACACCGACATCTATGAAGAAAAGGCCCTCCGATGTCATGCGATGGAAGAGTGGAGACAGGTGATGTCAGGATCAGCAATTTATGCTTTTCACTTCTGAAAAATCAACCCGATTGCCTATCACATTGTTAACATGTCTGTGGCTAACACCCAGACGGTGTATACTATAGACATACACCAGGAAGATATGAATCAAACATTTATGTGCAAATATGGTACCTGTTTTAAATTCCTGTCATCATTCATTGGACCCCATACTGAACAAATGCTTAAATGTGACTGGAGGACGGGGATGTTCTATAATAAGACATTGGAGAAGTGCAAACTGGCCATCTATGATGATGATTATGATTATGAGGAGGTTTTAATGGTTATAATGCACCATGGTTATAAGGCGTTACATACATGTATGTTCCTATCACACTAAACCTCAATAAGATATATGGTTACAATGCACCAATAAAAGCATATTTTTTTAAAAAGATTTAAGGTTTCAGATTTTTTTTTTTTTTTGGTGGTATGGAGGATTGAACCAGAGGTGCTCTACCATTGAGCTACACCCCCAGCCTTGACCTATTTGTGTGTGTATAGTAACTGGGGATTGAACCCAGGGATATTATTTTGAAACAGGGTCTCACCAAGTTGCTGAGAGTCTTGCTAAATTGTCAAGGCTGGATTTGAACTGTGATCCTCCTGTCCCAGCCTCCCACACACTAGGATTCCAGGCGTGCAGCACCACGCCTGGCTATTTCCATATTCTAATTCACTATGGAAAATGAGAATAAGCAGTGATGCTTCTGCTTAGAGGAAGAAATTCCCAGGAAAGCAGATTATCATGTGGGAAAGAACGCATGCTTATAATCCTAGTACTTGGGAGGCTGAGACAGGAGGACTGCAAGTTTGAAGCCAGCCTCAGCAATTTAGGGAGGCTCTCAGCAACCTAGTGAGACTCTGTTTCCAAATAAGAAATAAAATCGGTCTGGGCACGTAGCTCGGAGGTAGAATGCCTCTGAGTTCAATTCCCAGTACCACGAGAAAAAAAGAAGAACCCAGGTTAAAGCTGCGCACAGTGGCGCACGCTTGTAATCCCAGTACTTGGAAGGCTGAGACAAGAGGATCACAACAGGTTCACAGCCAGCCTCAGCTACTTAGTGAGGCCCTTCGCAACTTAGTGAGACCCTGTTTCAAAATAAAGAATAAAAAAATAGGGCTGGGGGTGTAGCTCAGAGATAGAATGCCCTTGGGTTCAATCCCCAATACCGCAAAAAAAAGAGAATCCAGGTTAAAGAAAAAAATCGGACAATTTTTATAAAACGATACATAAAATTCCTTTTTTGGCACTTAGGGGCATTCTACCTCTGAGTTATACCCTCAGCCCATTTATTTATTTATTTATTTATTATTTATTTATTTATATATTTTTGAAACATGGTCTCACTAAATTGCTAAGGCTGACCTCGAACCTACAATCCTCCTGTCTCAACCTCCCAAGTACTGGGATTACAGGCCTATATCACTGCCTCCAGCTAAAATTACTTTTTAAATGCAGGGAACACTGCCAGGCATGGTGGTGCACGCCTGTAATCCCAATACTTGGGAGGCTGAGACAAGAGGATCGGGTTTGCGGCCAGCCTCGGCTACTTAGTGAGGCCTCCACAACTTAGTGAGACCCTGTTTCAAAATAAAGAATAAAAAAAAAAATAGGGCTGAGGGTGTAGCTTGGACGTAGAATGCAAAAATAAAAAGATACTTCCTAGCAACCCCATTTCCCCCACTTATAACAACTATTAAGCCTATCATGGAGAGAAAGGTCAGGTATATGAAATGACTTTCTGAAAACATGCGGCCATCGGCACTTCCCTCCCCCAGGCACTTCGCAGAGAGACGCGGTGTGGCCCTCGGAGCTCAAGATCTGGGCCAACTCTCAGCTCCCTGCTTCACACATAGCTGGAGTCGTGGAGTAACTCACTCGCCAGGGCCCCAGTTTCCATCTATAAAACCTAAGTGACGACACCTCTCTGCTTCCCAGGAGAGCCGTTACAAGGATCAAATGAGTCTTTACAAACAGTAAAAACGTAAGGTATTACACAAAAACTACACACAAGTACTCAGCTTCCCCTTTGTTCTTAGAATTATACCCAAGCCATTCGGGAGTCACCATTAGAGTGATGATGTGGCCAGTGGGCTGCGGTGTAGCTCAGAGGTAGGACCCCTCGATTCACCCCCAGTGCCACAAAAAGGGGGGGGCTCTCATTAGACTCAGATTCTGAGGAGGCTCAAATCTAGCATTTTTTAGGTATATAGGAAATTTCCTCATTTGCAAACTGAGAATAATAGTACTTATCTAAGTCCTGATGCTGCTATGAGGATTAAATGAGAAGTATGAAATGCCTAGCACAGTCATACATACAGAAGAGTCAGCAAACAATAATTATTACCCCCCAAAAAAAGGAGAAATGGTACAGGCATTTTAGAAATGGTACAGACAACTTTAGACAATCTGGATGCAAGTGTTCCCGGCACTGCAAGCAGGAAAACAAATATCCTTTCATATGACGAGCGCCTACTTTCACATTTGACACATGGCCTCTCTACAGGTAAAACTGGTAAATCCACTTGCACTCATCGTGAAGAACAATTTGAACAGCAGATCTGCCAAAACTCAAACTACTGCTGCTCTTAACATAGCCACAGTGTCTCTCAGGCAAACAATACTAAAACAATTCTGTTGACAGGTTAATTCAAAGAAGGGCAGTATCCTCCAAACTGCAGGCTAAGGGAGCCATTAGATGATCTGACCAAGATAAAAGTAAACATGAGTTAATACTTCATCTCTGAATTAACAGGCGAAGGAAGGTTCCCTCCTCCAGGTTTCATGGCTCAGAGCGCAGAAGCTGTGGTCGAATATTGATTTCAGCATTTTAACAGACCAGAGCGACCTTTTTTAGGGAATGCCCTCCACAGACACCTCTAAATGACAAAGTCAGGCCTTGTCATTTAAGTACAGCTTTTCTTTTTATATTTTTTTTATTTGCAGTATTGGGGATTGAACGCAGGGGCATTCTACCTCCAAGCTACATCCTCAGCCCTATTTTATTCTTTATTTTGAAACAGGGTCTAAGTTGTGGAGGGCCTCACTAAGTAGCTGAGGCTGGCCACAAACCTGCGATCCTCCTGTCTCAGCCTCCCAAGTGCTGGGATTACAAGTATGCGCCACCACACCTGGCTACAGCTTTTCTTTTAAACAGATATTGACAGTTCAGTCTTTCGGAGCTCTATAGCCGTCTGAAGTCTTCACCAGCTGCCAAAAGCTAAGCCTGGCATCTCCTGTTTGAGAGAGGTCAAATCTCAGCCTCTTGGGGGCTCTGCTTCCATGCTCAGCTAGGACACCAGGAAACTCTAGAAGCCAGATCTAAACCGGCATCATCCCACCTCGGCTGATTCCCACCTGCAGAGCCCTCCTTGCTTGGCTTTCCCCCCTCCCTATCCTGCTTCCCTCCTGGGCTCCAGGCTCCGGGAAGCCCTTCTCAAGCTCTGTGTCTAGGGAACCTGACGGCCCCTCCCCAGAGCTGCTTCACACCCCCTCTGCTTTCACAGGGCCCCTAGCAACCAACTAGATGGAGAATAGCTCTAGGTCTCTGTGTTTTTACCTCAGCTACTTAGAGAGGCCCTCTGTAACTTAGTGAGACCCTGTTTCAAAACAAAGAATAAAAAATAGGGCTGGGGGTGTAGCTCGGAGGTAGAATGCCCCTGGGTTCAATCCCCAGTACCACACACAAAAAAAATGAGCAACACGTTATGTCTTCGATTGCTAGTTGCCTTTACATAATGTATGCTACCCATGCGGTGCGAGGACAAGGTTTCCTCATCCTGAAGAAATAACGGTCCTCACCATTATACAGCGACAGCCTCAGGGCCTAGCGCATCCCTCTTTTTCATGACAGTTATGAAGATCAAACTAGTTTTGTGCCCAAGAGTTAGAAATTTGCCCTTTCTCCTTTTTACTACTATGTTTATTAATACGGTAGGATAAAGGCATTGAAGACAAATCTGAGTTTGAATCCTCAATCTACCACTTAACTGTGTGACCCTCAGTGAGTTACTGAACCCTCCTCATCCCTACAAATGAGAATCCTTTGAAGGAAATTTGATGATTGAATACTGCATGTAAACACAGCTTTCTAGCTCCTTTGTATTTTCAACTCCAGAATCCCCCATCAACCTGACAATATTGGTTTCTCATCATTCATTTTCCCTTTTCTGCACCCATCACATGACCACACAAATAAAATCAACCAACCCTGTTTCATAAATGCAATCAAAACCATTGTTTTTCTTTTTCTTTTTTTTTTTTTTGCAGTACTGGGGATTGAACCCAGGGGTGTTTTACCTCCAAGCTACACCCCCAACCCTACTTTTTATACTTTATTTTGAAACCAGGTCTCACGAAGTTGCGGAGGGCCTCATTAAATAGCTGAGGCTGGCCATGAACCCGGATCTTCTGGTCTCCGCCTCCCAAGTACTGGGATTACAAGCGTGCGCCACCACGCCCGGCCAAAACCATTGTTTTAATGTAACTATTGTCATTTGTGTGCATGGCTCTAGGGATTGAACTCAGGGGATGTACCATGAGCTACATCCCCAGCCCTTTTTATTTTTATTTTGAGACAGGGTCCCAGTAAGTTGCCCAGGCTAGACTCAAACTTATGATCCTTCTGCCTCAGCCTCCTTAGCAGCTGGGATTACAGGTGTGCGCCACTGCACCAGGACACATCTAGTGTCTTGATCTACCCTGGGTCCCAAGCCTCAGCCTTCCCCATTTCTAAGACACTACCAAACCCAAGAGCTTAGGAAAATGACATGTCATTTTTTTTATTATTGAGATATAATTTACATACCATAGAACTCATCCTTTTAAAGTATGCAACACAATGAGTTGTTACTGTTTTTGTTTTGTGGTACTGGGGATTGAACCCAGGGGTATGCTATCACTGAGCTACAACCCCAGCCCTTTTTATTTTTTTGTTCTGAAACAGGGTCTCACTAAGTTACTGTGCATGCTGACCTCAAACCTGCAATCCTCCTGTCTCAGCCTCCCAAGTACTGAGATTACAGGTGTGGGCCACCATGCCCAGCTCAGTGGATTCTAATATATTCAGAAGGTATGGAACCATCACCACAGCTGATTCCAGAACATTTTTCATCACCCCAGAAAGAACCTCTCAACAGTCACTCCCATCCCCTCCCCCCAGCCCTGGCACCCACTAATCTTTCTGTCTCTATGGATTTTACCCATTCTGGAGATTTCACATAAATGAATTCATAAAATATGTGCCTTTTGTGTCTACCCTTTTTTTTTTTTTGTAGTACTGGGGATGGGGCCCAGGGGCCTCCTACCTCCGGACTATACCCCTAGACCTATTTTTTGTTTTTTATTTGGAAACAGGGTCTTGCAAAGTTGCTGAGAGCCTCACTAAGTTGCTAAGGCTGACTTCGAACCTTCAATGCTCCTGTCTCAGCCTCCCAAGTACTGGGATTACAGGCATGCGCCACCACACCCAGCTGTGTCTACCTTTGAAGAGTCATTCTTGGGTCCCCTTTTTCCATGTATGTCCCTCTTAACCCAAAAGAAAGAACTACTGGATCTAGCTCCAAAATATATCCCATATCTGACCAGTTCTCAACTCTAGTGCTAAGCCCTAGCATGAGGTACCATGATCTCCAGTTGGGATTTCTCCAGCAGCTTCAGGACTGGTCTCCCAGCTTCCACGCACGCTCCACACCCCACCTACCCCCCCAAGCAGTAGTCAGTCTTTTCAAAAGATAAATCCAAGCCTGGCATGGTGGCGCACACTTGTAATCCCAGTACTTGGGAGGCTGAGACTGTAGGATCGGGGTTCGAAGTCAGCCTCAACTACTTAGTGAGGCCCTCTGCAACTCAGTGAGACCCTGTTTCAAAATAAAGAATAAAAAATAGGGCTGGGGGTGTAGCTTGGAGGTAGAATGCCCCTGGGTGCAATCTCCAGTACCGCAAAAAAAAAAAAAAAGATAAATCCAGTTTACTTAAAACCCTCCGATGGAACTCCAGTTCTTAGACAAATTTCAAATACAAGCCCCTACCTGACTCTGCCCTGCCTACCTCATCGCAGCAGACCCTCTCGTGCACCTTACTCCAATCACACTGACCTTGACCACGTGCAATCTCACCTCTGAGCTTTTGCCTCAGTGTTCCCTCGGTCTGGAATGTTCCCAGATTATCACATGGCAGGCTGAACCGGTTTTCCGGTCAAATGCCTCATGTTCACAAGGTCTCCCCTTTTTCCTTAGGCAATATCCACCCAGCCTCAACACCACCACTACTCTCTATCTCCTGTGAAAGTTGTAAGAATCAAAATGGTCTCTAGCCAGGCATGGAGGTGCAAGCCTATAATCCCAGTACTTGGGAGACTGAGCAGGAGGATCACAGGTTTGAGACCAGCCTCAGCAACGTAGTGAAACCCTCAGCAACTTAGACCGACCCTGTTTCAAAATAAAAAAGAAAATCCAGGCGTGGTGGTGCACGTTTATAATCCCAGGACTTGGGAGGCTGAGACAGGAGGATCTCAGGTTCATGACCAGCCTCAACAACTTGGTGGGGCCCTCCGCATCAAAATAAACAATAAAATGGGACTGAGGTGTAGCTCAGAGTTAGAGTCCCCTGAGTTCAATCCCCAGTGCCAAATAAATAAATAAATAAATAAAATACTGGGGGTGTAGTTCAGAGGTAGAATACCCCTGGGTTCCATCCCTAGTACCACAAAAAAATAGAAAGACAGACAGAGAGAAAGAGAGAGGGGAGGGAGGGAGGGAGGGAGGGAGGAAAGAAGGAAGGAAGGAAGGAAGGAAGGAAGGAAGGAAGGAAGGAAGGAAGGAAAGATAAAGGTGTAGAGGTGTAGCTTGGAGGTATACAGCACCAGGGTTCCATCCCCAGTGGAGTCACTTTGGTCAAGCCGAGCCAAATGCATAGATAATGAAGCCGGGAGGTTATGAAGAACAGGTTCTCATGCACAAGGGCCTGAGGACAAGAACTACTCAGAAAAGACTGCCAGAACCAGGCCTTGCACAAAGGCCACCACGATCTTGCAGAACAAGAACAAGAAGTATGCAATACATACTTCTACAAGGACATCTGCCCAACTTCTATCTGTTTAAACTGAATCCAAGGCCTCCTTTGTCATTCAACCTTGGAGCCAAAGATAATTATTTCAAAATACGTAATCCACCTTGTTGCATCTTTAAAAACTTCCCCTTGCCTCAACCTCTTTGAATACTCTCACAGTGGATTGTGAAATGCCTATACCCACTGCAATGCTCCCCTATGCCCCAACAGGTATCATTATTCTTTGGAGACTCTCTCTCTCTCTCTCTAATTATTATTTAGGTTGGCATCCATTATCCTATTTTTTAAAATTCCTTACAGAGCATTTGGCACTCTTTGAACTTGTCCATTGAAGCTCAGTCTCCTCTACTCAAATGTAACTAGAACAACTACGTTCACTGTTACGTCCCTGGTACTGAACAGTGCTGGACACTGTGGTCTAAGAGGGCTGAATGGGGGTCCTCAGAAAGGGGGTCTTTTCACAGGGTCCTGGAACCTGTGAAAAGAGGTCTCTGCAGATATAATGAAGCTAAAGATCTTAAAATGAGATCCTCCTGGATCCCATCATGGCCCCAAATCCAATGACAAGTGTCCTTATAAAGGACATAAGAGAAGACACGCAGGGAAAAGGCCAGGCGAAGACAGACAGGGACTGGAGCGATGCAGCCACCAGCCACAGCAGCTGCAGCCACCAGGATCTCCAGCAGCAAGGATCCTCTCCTGGAGCCTTGAGAGGGACGTGGCCCTGCCGACACCTGGAGTTCAGACTTCCAGCCACCAGGACCGGGACAGAATGAATTTGTATTGTTTTAAGCCACCAGGTTTGTGCCCTGGGAAAAAGTTTCCTGAATAACAGCTACCAAAGAGAGGATGCCTCATGGCTGCCATATTGGTTACTTTTCCCAAAGGAAGTTACACATCTCTATCTTCCAACATTTTTTAAATAAGTTTTTATTTTTATCTTATTACATTGGTCTCATCATAGTTTGTGGTCTTTTTAAAAAATGAAAATGTCAACTGGGATTTGAAATAAATTAAAGAAAACTTTTTTAATCATGCAATATCCTTTTTTTTTTTTTTTTTGCGGTACTAGGGATGGAACCCAGGGGCATTCTACCTCCAAGCTACACCCCCAGCCCTATTTTTTATTCTCTATTTTGAAACAGGATCTCACTAAGTTGCAGAGGGCCTCACTAAGTAGCCGAGGCTGGCCGCGAATCTGTGATCCTTCTGTCTCAGCCTCCCAAGTACTGGGATTACAAACGTGCGCCACAATGACCTGCTCTCATCTTTTTTTAAAAGTATATTTTTGCTTCAACTATTGAAGAGTATCTTCAAAGCAAAAGCAATATTTTGCATATGACACTTTACCATGCTATTGAAATTATTCTCGAGACCAACAAACATCAAATTCTTTCACCAATCTTCATTGTTATTCCTTGATCTCTCTGCACCTGGGTCACTTCGAGGGAACATGTTTTAATTTCATCTGGTCTCCTCAGGACATAGCATAGTGTCTGGGACTCAGGACACACTCCAAAAACACTTTCTGAGTGGAGAAAGAGCTGGAAATCGAGACAGATGAATGAACACAAACTACTTGAAAGCTCTTCCCTCCTTGAATAAATAACTCTACACTATATTTCCCCCTCTCAAACCATTCCTTGAAATCCTACTGTCTCACCAGGCGTGGTGGCGCACGCTGGTAATCCCAGTACTTGGGAGGCTGAGACAGGAGGATCACGGGTTTGCAACCAGCCTCAGCTACTTGTGAGGCCCTCCGCAACTTAGTGAGACCCTGTCTCAAAATAAAGAATAAAAAATTGGACTGAGGGTGGAGCTCAGAGGTAGAATGCCCCTGGGTTCAATTCCCAGTACCACAATAAATAGATAGATAGATAGGTAATTTTTTTAATCATCTAAACAACTCCTTTTCTTTCACTTGATCAAACTTGTCACCAACTTTCCACATTATTTAGAACAGAGCTATCGCAGTTTTTACCTCTGTTCTGAACCACTTAAGAACAAAATCCAAAAAGCAGCTACACATAAACAAATGTCTATAAACATTTTATTATATCAGACACTGCTTTCTGCAATAATCATAGAAGATTGTTTTTCTCCAAATGATTTGTCTATCAGCATGTCAGATTTACCTCTGGACAATTGTAACGCACTCAGACATTCTTAGACATTCTTTTCCCTGTTGACTGCTGAGAAAGGAACCATGGATTTCAAGGAAATACGACTTAAGCATCCAAACGTTGTGAACACACCACACAATGAGACTATCAATCAAATGAGAGATGATTTATAATTGGAAAAGCAAAGCTCTGGAATCATATTCTACCTCGGCCAATTATGTCCTTAAGTCATGTAACTGCTCCGAGCTTCTTTTTTTTTGTTACTGAGGATTGAACCCAGGGGCTTTCTACCTCCAAGGGACACCCCCAGCCCTATTGTATTTTTATTTTGAAACAGGGTCTCACTAGGTAGATGAAAGTCTCACTACTTGCTGAGGCTGTCCTCGAACATGCGATCCTCCTGTCTCAGCCTCCCAAGTACTGGATTACAAGCGTGCGCCACCAAGCCTGGCTTGAGCTTCTTTTCTTTTTCTGTAAAATTGGGATTTTTGACCTAGTTGCTACATGGATACAGGATAATATATGAAACCCACATAAGTCATGTAACAGTTCAACGAACTGTAACAAATACTATAAAACCAACATCCTCTAGCCACTGAATGGAGGCAGAAGAAACAACCAAGTATTTAAACAATATATTTTAAAAGCTGATATGCAAAACAAGACCAAATAGTGCACTATACATATACCCTAAAAGCAAACAAACCCTGTTAACTGGCTGAAGAATGGTCTGGATCCTCTAGACCAGTCTAGAGCTAGCTGTCTGTGTTCCATCCAACCAAAAGTCTTGCAGAAGTAGAGGGAGGGATTAAATCTTCAAAAGATTCAGCTTCAAACAGACTTGGGGGGGAGCACTCAAGTTCACAGAAGAGAAGCCAAGCAGTAGCTCAAGTTCCCCTCGAGTGACAGTGAACTTCAGAGGTGCCTCCCACTCCAACGAGGAATTCTTTGTTGGCACAAACATAATGCCACTCTTGTCACACCTTCAACACCTATTGTGTCAAGCTTTGTGCTGAGACCACAGAAATAGACAAGATGCAGTTTCTGTGCCCACATTAAAAGGAAGAAACCAGGTAAGAAAAATCAAAGCTTCTATCTCACACAGTAAGAGTGTAACAGCAAGGACAGTAACTTTTCTCTCTTGGCCTCTCCAGTCTCAAATGTCAGTGTTGTCTCTCCTACCTCCAGCACCAAAGGCTCATCACAGTCAGATTCCTGCCCACCTCCCCAGCACCATCTAGTCTCTGCACCTGCCCCTCAGGAGGCTTCTCAGGTCTTCAAACCTTCAAACCCCTGGCCCCCGGACCCTTGCATATGCTGTTCTCTCACACATAACACTACCACTTCTCTATTTGCCTAGAATAACAGTCACCACATCCTTCCAAACTTGTCTGAATTTCGACTTCCAAAGAAAAATACTCCCTTACCTCAGGTAGTACAGTATGATTGACAAAGAAAAATACTCCCTTACCTCAGGTAGTACAGTATAATTGAAAGAGCACTGGCTCTAAAGACTGGGGGTGTAGCTCCATGGTACAGTCTTGCCCAGCATGTGTGAGGTCCTGGGTTCTATGGCCGGCCCTCAAAAATGAAAGGAGAGTGCTGGTTCCTGAGTCCTAAATCCTAGGTCTGCCACTTGCTAGCTCTACAGCTTTGAGCAAGTCACATAACACTTTGTGCCTTGATTTCTTCCTCTGTAAATAGGGATTATATGGCTCTTGTGAGGACTGAATAAATTAAGCACCAGAATGCATAACATTCTTGGTCGAATCCCTCTATTTTATTTTATAATTTTACTTTAGTACGGCACTAAGCCCTCTCCTAAATAGCAGTTTACACTTATTAGTCTCTCAGTACTAGACTAAAATTTCTAAGAAAGAAGAAACCATATTCATTCCCTAGAGCTGGAACATAGGAGGTATTTGATAAAGATTAGTTGGAAAATAGCTGAGAAGAAGATGCTAAGGCTCCGGACCTGTCTGAGTTACAAAGTCCACTTCTTTCCGCTACGCCAGGCTGCCTCCCTTGTAAAGGCTTGAGTCTCACAACTGCAACTGATGTGACCAGCAAAGAGTAAAAGGCTGCTGAATGATCAGGATTCAAGAACAAAAACCGTCTGGCAACACACACACAGCAGTGGGGGGGGGGGCGTTCTGGAACTGACCTTGCGCAAACACAGGTGCACACCTTCTTCCAGTTCTCACGAAGCCCACCTGGACCTCAGTTGCCTCTTTAAAAAAGTAGGATGGGGGAGACCATCTCTAAAGTGCCTTCCAATTCTAAGTTTCAATGAGCATACATCAAATTAGGTAGCGATCTTTTAAAAGCGTATTCATTTTTAAAAAGGAACTTTAACACACGGGCACTGAACCTGCTGACAGATGGTTTCTAGGGGGCCTTAATTTCAAAGCCCTCGTTCAAGTGAATTACTAAACCCTATTAACAAAGTAGGTTAGGTAGTCTATGCCCACAAATTACAAGAGACTCCGCGTGAGAGGGAAAAAGAATTAAGAGGCACACACACAAGCACACCAACCTGAAGCTCAAGCTGCTACCACTAGACCCTAGGGTGAACACTGGCAAAATGTGCTTCAAGTCAGACTAAGTACTACCTAAAAAAAAAGAAAAGAAAAAGCACTTCACAGGACCCATTTTACACACAGGATAGTGTGAGGTCATACAACTTAAGCAGGCTTCCAAGTGAAATGTAAAACCTATCAGCGATCCTGACATCACGCAAGACTTTAAAAGTTAAGAGAAACAACCGTAACTCGAGCAGCACTCCTGAGTCCCTTCAGAGAAGCTGCAAGGAGGGCGCAGAAACTGTAAGGACTCTTAAAAACACCTTGGAAAGCTCACGACGAAGCCAATACTTCAGATGCGCTGGAATCTGACCACGGGGGCCGATGGGGGCCCGATGCCCGTGGCCATCGTCGCCCGCCTCCTTAGGCCTCTGCCCTCCAGGACCCTCGGGAGTAGCCGCTGCCCCGCTGCCGCCCAGCCAGCTCGGGATGCCGGATGCGAGGGCGCGGGGCGCAGACCGCGGCCGGGGACGGCGCGGAGGGGCGCGGGTGTCGCCCGGGGACAGCGGGACCGCGGGACCGCGCCAGCGCTGTGCGCCCCGGGCCGCCGCCAGGCCCGCGGGGGCGCCGCCGGTCCTCACCTTCAGGGTCCACAGCGCCGCGCTCCGCATCAGCTGCTGCGGGGGCCGCCGCCCACGCCGTCCGGCCGCGACCAGCGCCACTGTCCCCACCCAGAGCCCCGCCATTGTCGCCTCGGGCCGACCGGTGCTCCGCCGACCTCTCACCCGCAGAAGGGGGCGGAAGGGGAGCGTCTGGGCTTCGGCCAATCACGAGCCGGGGATCCGAAGCCACGCCCCCTGCCGCGCGGGGAGGGGAGGGAGGCGGCCTGGATGAGCTATCCGGGCCTGGAGCCGAGCGTGAGCCGGGCGCTCTAGGACCCGGAGGGAGCCCACGGGCGGCGCGCCCCGCCCCGAGCCTCCACGAGGCCACCGGCCCGGAACGACCCCGGAGGGAGAGAGGGGGGACGCGCGAGAGAGCCGCGGCGGCCGGCAGCGGGGGACCCGCTCTCGCCCAGCGCCCACTTGCAACCCGCGTGCAGCCCAGCCTGTCGGTGTTGGCGGGTCGCCTCCGCCCCGGGCGACCCTGCAGTCCCGAGCCTAAGTAAGCTCCAGACACGTGCCCACGCTCTGTGCCTGTGTGTTGGAAAATGTAAACTGCAAAGCACCAAACCCAGGGAAGATTTTGGACCAGTGCGGGGACAGCAAAGGTTCTAGGTCTAGAAATCAGAAATCGGAGCTCAGCTCCTGCTTCTGCCCCTGGCTATCTGCACTCCAGTGAGTTAACCCCGACCAGGTCAGGTTGGTTGACTGCATGTAGGAATCCTAATCTATCCTAAACTACCAAGGGCTGTGCCAGATGCCTCGAATCCCCTCGCGTTTTAAACTGTGCGAGAAGCTCATATATTAGTGGTGTATATATTAACTCCATCTTGAGAAAGGAAGCGATAGAGAAGTTGTCACTCAGCTCGAAAGTGGTTAAACCAAGGTTTGGGCCCAGGGCTGGCTGTCTTCAGGGACTGAGCTTTAGTTTTGTTAAATTTTGGAACTATTTTTACCATACACAAAAAATAAAATAGTATTATAACCACCCAGTTTCCCATCACCCAGCTTCAACAAATCAACATTTTACCAACCTTGTTTCATCTAGTCCCCCTTTTTATTTTTTGCTGGGGCATTTTAAAGCGAATCACCTCACCTATTAACACCGCAGTGTCTTCATTTCTGCCATAACTATTTTGCTTTTCCTACAGTCACCCTGAGAGTCACAAAGCTGGGGACAGCCCGGAGTACATCACAGCAGGGGAAATGTCCAATGCTTGGAGATATCAGAAAGGCAAAGTTAAGTGGGATTTTAAAATATAAGTAGGAGCCGGGCGTGGTGGTGCACCCTTGTAATCCCAGTACTTGGGAGGCTGAGACAAGAGGATCACAGGTTCAAAGCCAGCCTCAGCAACTTAGTGAGGCTCTCAGCAACTTAGCAAGAGCCTGTTTCCAAATGAAAAATAAAATAGGTCTAGCGGTGTGTAGCCTGGAGGTAGAAGGCCCCTGGGTTCCATCCCCAGCACCACACACACACACATACATACACACACACATAAAATGTAAGTAGGAACTTTCATGACAAAATGAAAAGGATTATCAGTTTCTCAGGACTTCTGGCAAGTTTGTAGCCAGCCTCAGCAACTTTTAGTGAGGCTGTCCACAACTTAGTGAGATCCTGTTTCAAAATAAAAGAATAAAATAGGGCTGGAGGTGTAGCTCAGAGGTAGAATGCCCTGGGTTCAATCCCCAGCACCACAAAAGAGGGGGGTGCTGGGGTATAGCCCAGAGGTAGAACTCCACTGGGAGGGGGGAGGAGAAGGAGGAGGAAGGAAGGAAGGAGACCCAAGATCCCAAGATGAAGATGGAGCAAGATGACATGAGGAGCCCAGGCCCTGACACCAGGGAGCCATCTTAGCAGCCCGCTGTCACTTAATGCATGGAGTGTTATATGATAAGAAGACATGTTTTTCTTATTTAACTCACTGATTCTTTGGTCTCTGCAATAGCAGCTAAAACTGTATCCTAACCAACTCATAATTTAGTATCCAGAAGTGAGCCACTGCCATACTGAATCCTGAAATATGTGACAATGACTATTGCAAACCAGAAAGCTAATGGCACTTGTATGTCGTGGTACGCCTTTGGCAAATCATCGTTTTCAACATCTTGAACAATATCAATGTCACTACTGCAGATACAACTTGTAATTCTCATACAGTATGTTCAAGGGACTATGGTCAACATTCTGAGCTAGACAATTCTACCTCATGTGAGCTATGTTACTGTTACGAGTAGTATCAGTGACAAAATTTGATTAACTTGATTAACAGTAAGTTTGATTAATAGTGCACTTTTTTTTTTGCGGTACTGGAGATTGAACCCAGGGGCTTTCTACCTCTGGGCTACATTCCTGGCCCTTATTTTTTATACTTTATTTTGAAACCGGGTCTCACGAAGTTGCGGAGGCCTCACTAAGTAGCTGAGGCTGGCCTTGAACCTGGATCCTCCGGTCTCCGCCTCCCAAGTACTGGGATTACAAGCATGCGCCACCATGCCCGGCTAATAGTGCACTTTTGATTGACAGTGTGCTGTGGGATATTATAGCATAGTTGTAAATAAACCTTATGGGATGGAATACTATAGGATAATTGTAAACAAATATTATGTAAGTGTAAGTGACCAACTGGAAGAAAGTGACCTGCTCAATCTGCTAACCAATCAGAAGAAAGGTAAACAATCCAGTCATGCCAGGCGTGGTAGTGCAAGCTTGTAATCCCAGTATTTGGGAGGCTAAAACAGGAGGATCTGGGTTAGTGGCCAGCCTCAGCTACTTAGTGATGCCCTCCGCAACTTCGGGAGACCCAGTTTCAAAATAAAATATAAAAAATAGGGCCAGAGGTGTAGCTCAGAGGTAAAACGCCCCTGGGTTCAATCCCCGGTACCGCAAAAAAAAAAAAAAAAATCCAGTCATGACTACACAGAAAAACCCTATTGAAACAGGACCTGTACCCAGCTAAATGTGAGCGAGGGCGCCTCAACTCCATGAGCCCTGTCATCCGAAGGGGCACGCCGGAAGTGACCGTTGGTCATCCGGCACCACGGCCCTGCCCCTGAGGAGAGATGCAAGCCCCTCCAGCCTGCCTCTCAGACTAGGAGCTCCGGAGACCCGCGAGTCACTGGGGCCTGCCTAGGAGGACCAGGCCAAGGCAAACATCTAGAACCTCCCGCTTCACAGATTGGACTTTTTTTGTGTGTGTGGTACTGGGGATTGAACCCAGGGTCATTCTACCTCTGAGCTATACCCCGAGCCCTATATTTTTATTTTTATTTTGAAACAGAGTCTCACTAGGTTGATGAAAGTCTCACTACTTGCTGAGGCTGTCCTTGAACCTTTGATCCTCCTATCTCAGCCTCCCAAGTACTGGGATTACAGGCATGGGCCATCACACCCAGCTCCTCTCATTTCTTAGTGAAGGTGTCATGGGGAGACATGCTAACTCTGAGGGGTCCTTGGCTTCCATGATGAATAAGAATTTCAACACGTGCCATCAGAAAAAGCAAAGGTTTTAATTAATTTAAAAAGGTGGGGATACAGGTTGGGGGTTAACTAAGAAAGGTAGGGATACAGGTTGGGGGTCATCTAAGACAGGGAGAGCGAGTCTCCCTACGCACATCCATCCAGGTGAGCAAGAGAGCGTCCTCGTGCTTTTGCAGTTCTTTTATAGGAGGGGGTAGGTAGGGTCGCACAGTGGAGGGCAGGACTTCCTCTTAGTCCTGTTTCCCTGGCAACAGATAGGCAGTGGGGGTCTGGCCTTTGTCCTCTTTACCCATCCTATTTACATTAAGCATCTCAGGTGTGGAGAGGAGCCATTGTGGTTAAAGGTGTGGACTCATTAAGGCTTCTGCCTGACTGAACACATCCTATAGGGTGGAGTTAGATTATGAACTTTCAAATTTTTAAATCTCTATTTTCCCAATGTCTCCTTCCTGCCTAATATTTCTACCTTTTCTATTCTACCTCATCAAAGGGACTTTCACACTTTAGCTGGGAATGTGGCCCAGCGATGACATCTGCGATTCCCACCATCCACTGCAGGTCACTGAGCGTCAGCCAATGGCATGTAGGCAGAAGTGACATGGGCAGCTTTGGGGCTGTGTCCCTAGAGGGAAGGGCCAGGACTTCCCCTTTCCCTTCTCCACTTTACCCCATGGCAGGGTTGTGGGCTGAGATGATAAGGAAGTCAGCCAGGTGTTGAAGACAAAGCAACATACAAGGAGCGTTAGGTACCTGGCACATGGAGCGGCCTTATCAGCCAGCCTGGAACAGTGGCTCAGAGTTTTCTGCAGGAGGAAAACACTATCTCGTTTAAATTACCACCTTGCGTTTTGTTTTGTCTTGCCTTTGTTATAGTAGCCACATCTGCATCCTAACCGAGCACTAGTATCCATCTTTGTTCTCTGCATTTAAAGTTGCAGATTTGCGGGGGGGGGGGGATGGCAGAGGCTTGTAATCCCAGCATTTGGGAGGCTGAGACAGGAGGATCACAGGTTCACGGACAGCCTCAGCTACTTAGGCCTTCTGCAACTTAGTGAGACCCTGCTTCAAAATAAAGAATAAAAAATAGGGCTGAGGGTATAGCTCAGAGGTAGAATGCCCCTGGGTTCAATCCCCAGTACCGCAAAATAAATAAATAATAAATAAATAGATAAATTTGCAGATTTAGCCAGGCGTGGTAGCAGAGGCTTGTAATCCCAGTACTTGAGAGGCTGATACAGGAGGATCACAGGTTCAAAGCCAGCCCAGCAACTTAGGGAGGCTTTCAGCAACCTAGTGAGGCCCTGTTTCAAAATAAGAAATAAAATTGGGCTGGGGGTGTAGCTTGGAGGTAGAATGCCTCTGGGCTCAATCCCCAGTACCAGGAAAGAAAAGAGAGAGAGCGAGAGTGAGGAAGGAAGGAAGGGAGGGAGGGAGGGAGGGAGGCAGGGAGGAAGGAAGGAAGGAAGGAAGGAAGGAAGGAAGGAAGGAAGGGGGAGGGAGAGAGGGAGGGAGGGAGGGAGATTGGAGGCTGGTGATACAGCTCAGAGCTAGAGCACTTGCCTAGCAAGCAGAAGGTCCTGGGTTACATTCCCAACACAGCAGAGAGAGAGAAAGAAAAAAAATAAGTACAAGTACACTCAGAGATTGTAAAGAAGATAGATAAGAAAGTTGAGAGTAGGCAGGGAGAGGCTCGCCACAGTTCAGAGTGAACTTGTCTGAGCACTGCTGGGCACCGGTTCCAGGCCTCCTCTACAGGTAGGTGGAGTAATACACCTGAGTTCTGGCAGACAAAGTGCCCGTGGTCATGAAATACACCACCTCTAGGTAAGGCTCATCAAACCTCCACACCATGCCCCATCCCCTCGCTTCTCTCTCTACCGCCGAGGTTCCTTAGAGCACAAAACACCAGGAGGCTTAGTCTCTGGCTACGGAGGGAAGCTCCTTCTTACCTTCCTTCTCTGAACTGTCACTTGAACAGAAGCATTGTTTGATTTTTTTAAGCCACTGAAATTTGGGGACTACTAGGACAGTTGGTCTTCCCAGCTTAATGCAAATATTAATAGAGGGAAATTAAGAAGACTGAAAGAGGCTGGTATACACATTAGAAGGAAAAAATTAAGAATTAAGAGCAAAGGAGTCAAGCCTGATAGCACATACCTGTAATCCCAGGTACTCGAGAGACTGAGGCAAAAGGATCTCAAGTTCAAGACCGATCTCAGCAACTTAGTGAAACCCTGATTCAAAAAACAAAAAGGGCTGGGGATATAGCCCAGTAGTAGGATGCCCCTGAATTCAATCCCCAGTGCCATGAAAAAGAAAAAAGACAAAGTTGGAGCCGGCGTGGTGGTGCACGCGTAATCCCAGTACTTGGGAGGCTGAGACAGGAGGATTGAAGGTTCGCGGCCAGCCTCAGCTACTTAGTGAGGCCCTGTTTCAAAATAAAAGAATAGCCGGGCGTGGTGGTGCACGCTTGTAATCCCAGTACTTGGGAGGCAGAGACCGGAGGATCTGGGTTCGAGGCCAGCCTTAGCTACTTAGTGAGGCCTCTGCAACTTCGTGAGACCCTGTTTCAAAATAAAGAATAAAAAATAGAGCCAGAGGTGTAGCTCGGAGGTAGAACGCCTCTGGGTTCAATCCCTGGTACTGCAAAAAAATAAAATAAATAAATAAATAAAAGAATAAAATAGGGCTGGGGGTGTAGCTCGGAGGTAGAATGCCCTGGGTCCAATCCCCAGTACCACAAAAAAAAAAAAAAAATAGGGCTGGGGGGTGTAGTTCAGAGGTAGAATGCCCTGGGTTCAATCCCCAGTACCAGGAGAAAAAAAAAAAGTAGTCTCTTTTTCTCTAAAAATGGAATGAAGAAATCCATAATACCAAATTGTGTAATTCATAAATTTTGACAATGAAGGACTCTTCCAAATCAAAATGTGATTTTTTTTTACTATTAATATCACTAAATTAGAACACTTCTTAAAATTTTATCAGAAAAAAAATATGCAGCCGGGGTGCACATCTATAATCCCAGTCCTTGGGTGGCTGAGACAGGAGGATCACAGATTTGAGGCCAGTCTCAGCAACTTAGCAAGATCCTATTTCAAAATAGATGGTAATAATAATAATGATGATGATGATGATGATGGTGGTGGTGGTGGCTGGGGGTGTAGCTCAGAAGTAGACTGACCCTGGGTTCAATCTTCAATTTAAAAAAAAAAAGTACAGTTTAGTGACAGAGCATTTGCCTAGTATGCATGAGGCCCTGGGTTCCATCCCCAGCACTACAAAAATAAATAATTAAAAATATAAAAAAGAGCCGGGCGTGGTGGCACATGCTTGTAATCCTAGTACTTGAGAGGCTGAGACAGGAGGATGGCAGGTTTGAAGCCAGCCTCAGCAATTTAGTGAGGCTATCAGCAACTTAGTGAAACCCTATTTCCAAATAAAAAATAAAATAGGTCTGGGCATGTAGCCTGGAGGTAGAAGGCCCCTGGGTTCCATCCCCAGTTAAACACACACACACACACACACACACACACACACACACACACACACACACACAAAATGTAAAAAAAAGAAAAAAGCAAAGTTCTTGTCTCTCAGGCCTTATAAAAGCAAGGCAAGGCAAGCAGACTTGGCCCGGACTTGGTCCTGGCTGGAGTGAGTCCTCTTCTCCACAGCAGCACTGCTCCAGAGGTAATTGGGGAGCCCGTGCCAGTGTACATGCTTGTGATAACTGTGTGGTGCAATAAGAACACCTGTTCACCACTTCTTACAGCACGGTGATAAGATAAACGCTAGGATAACTGTAGTGAGAAACAACTAACTGAATATTTCAAAATAGCTAGCAGTATTTTGAATATTCCCAACACAAAGAAATGATGTATATCTAAGGCAATAGATAGACTAATTACCCAGATCTGATCATTATACATCGTACACACATATTGAAATGCCACACCATACTCCATAAATATGTACCATTACTGTGTGTCAATTTAAAATATATATATATTGTCACAGGCCTGTAATCCCAGTACTTGGAAGGCTGGGACAAGAGAATCGCAGGTTCGCAGCCAGCTTCACCAACTTTATGAAACCCTCTGCAACTTAGTGAGAACCTATTTCAAAATAAAAAAATAAGCCGGGCGTGGTGGCGCACGCTTGTAATCCCAGCACTTTGGGAGGCAGAGACCGGAGGATCCTGGTTCGCGGTCAGCCTCAGCTATCTCGCTCTCTCTCTCTCCCTGTCTCTCTCTCTCTCTCTCTCTCTCTACCTAGTGAGGCCCTCCGCAACTTCGTGAGACCTGGTTTCAAAATAAAGTATAAAAAATAGGGCCGGGGGTGTAGCGCGGAGGTAGAACGCCCCTGGGTTCAATCCCCAGTACCGCAAAAAAAAAAAAAATAGGGATGGGGATGTAGCTCAGAGGTAGAATGTCCCTGGATTCAATCCCCAGTACAAAAAATAAATAAATTATACGTATAGGGCTAAGGCATCGTTCAATAGCAGAGCACTTGCTAGCATGTAGCAGGCCCTGGGTTAAATCCCCAGTACCACAAAAAAGAAAAAAGAAAAGAAAAATTAATTAACTAAATTTAATATATTATTTTTATATATGTATAGATTATAATATATTTCTATATATTAAATTTAATATAATGTGTGTGTTTAATATAATATAAACATTATATTATTTATACCCCCAGGCACAGGGGCTCCTGCATATAGTGCTAACTACTCAGGAGGCTAAGGCAGGAGGATGATTTTTTTTTTTTTTTGCAGTACCGGGGATTGAACCCAGGGGCGTTCTACCTCTGAGCTATACCCCCGGCCCTATTTTTTATACTTTATTTTGAAACTGGGTCTCACGAAGTTGCAGAGGGCCTCACTAAGTAGCTGAGGCTGGCCGTGAACCCAGATCCTCCAGTCTCCTCCTCCAGTCTCCGCCTCCCAAGTACTGGGATTACAAATGTGCACCACCATGCCCAGCTCAGGATGATTTTTGTTTTTTGGTTTTTTTTTTTTGCGGTACCAGGGATTGAACCCAGGCATGTTTTACCTCCGAGCTACACCCCGGGTCCTATTTTTATACTTTATTTTGAAACCGGGTCTCACGAAGTTGCCGAGGGCCTCACTAAGTAGCTGAGGCTGGCCTCGAACCCAGATCCTCCGGTCTCCGCCTCCCAAGTACTGGGATTACAAGCGTGCGCCACCACACCCGGCCCTCAGGAGGATGATTTAAGCCCATGATTTCGAGAACAGCCTGGGCAACATAGTGAGACCCCATCTAAAACAACAACAACAACAACAACAACAATAATAATAATGTATGTGTATATGTATTTATGTAAATTTTTGCTTACTTGAGAAAAGATGAACACATCTCTCAGTCTCTCAACTTCCTCCAGCAGGAGTCTGAAGCCCGGCTTTGGTCCTGACACTGACCTGCAGGCCACACCTGCTGTCGTGCTGCTGTCGGAGATGGTCGTGGCTTAGGGGCATCCACCATGATTTGAGCACCTTCCTAACTCTGGAGAGTTCTTCCCAGGATGGAACCAGGAAGTCTCTTTGTCGCCTCCCTTGCAGTCAGGGGGCAGGCAGCTGACACAGCAGCACCAGTAGCTACGGCCTGTCTTGGCCTCGTTCACGACAGCACTGCGAGAGAGGTGCTACACAGACCCACGTCCTGGGAGGCAGGGGTAGAGGCGTGCTGCTGTTGGAGGCAGAGATTTGGGCATCGAGTGCCCAGCTGTGGTGCTCATGCCACACCCAGGTGGTAATGGGGTCATTCCTGTGGTATTGTAGGAGCAATAGGGCATTTATTTTTCCTGACTGTGTATTCCCAGTTAATTCTTAGGCCCCTTAAAGATCTTGTGAGTTAACCATGTTTAATAGATTCCATTTCTACTTAAACTAGCTAAACTCTTCTTTTGTTTGCTAATACAGATTCCTATGAATAGGTTAATTCATCAAGCCAGGCGTGGTGGTACACACCTGTAATCCCAGTACTTGGGAGGCTGAGACAAGAGGATAGCAAGGTTCAAGGACAGCCTCGGCAATATAGCAAGACTCTCAGCAACCTAGTCAGACCCTGTTTCAAAACAAAAAATAAATAAATAAAATGGGCTGAGGGTGTAACTCAGAGGTGGAATGCCCCTAGGTTCAATCCCCAGTACCACCCAAAAAAAAAAAATTCATCACACCAAATTAAATAGTACACATGTACTATTACTAATACCAGCTGGGCACAGTGGGGCATGCCTGTGATCCCAGTACTTGGGAGGCTGAGACAGGAGGATCACACGTCTGAGCCCAGTTTCAGTGACTAATACCAGAGAGGTGTCTTCACTACAAATTTATTGAGCTCTTCTGTTGACTCGGCATAACAGAAATACAGAAGCGTGATCTCTTTTTTACAAGAGTTTAAAATTTATCCAGAGAATTCAAAGTAGTGTGCCGAAACACAAAGCATCAAATTGTGCACACCACATGGAAGCCCACTTGTTTTTTCCTTTTGTGTGTGTGTGTGTGTGTGTGTGTGTGTGTGTGTGTGTGTGCATGGTACTGGGGATGGGCCAGGGTTAATCCACCTCTGAGTTACACTCCCAGCCCCTATTTTATTTTTTATTTTGAAACAGAGTCTCACTAAGTTGCTGAGGGTCTTGCTAAGTTGCTGAGGCTGGTCTTCAACCTGTGACCCTCCCGTCTCAGCCTCCCAAGTACTGGGATTACAGGCATGCGCCACCATGCCTGGCTAGAAGCCCACGTCTAAGCAGTCCACAGAAAGCATGCTGAGCCAACACCCTTGTTCCTGCAGGGGAACCACAGGAGATCCCTGAAGCTTTACATAGCTGTGGCGTGTGTCAAGTGGCCTCTCATCCTGGCCACAATCTATGAACTCAATTATCCAAACCCAGCTATTATTATGGAAGATCTCGGGAAAATTCTCAGCTATGCTTGAGACCCCCAAGACCTCTATGAAACAAGTACTTGTTCTCACAGGAACAGTCTATGACCATTGTCCTTAAGGAAAGCATATCACAATCCCCTAACTCAAATCTGCACCGAGAGAACAAATAACATTTGTAAGTACTATTGTTTAGGAAACACCCTTGTTTTCTCTTTGCAGTTGGTATAGATTAAGGATATACTTGACTGTTTATGTCCTAAAACATTAAAAAGCTACAGAGTCCATTTTTGCTTCAGATAAAAGGAATAGATAATATACTAAGTAGTTAATGTTCATGGAATGCTTACTCTATGCCACAGACTGTTCTAAGTGATCTGAATGTATTCTTTTTTTTCTCTTTTTTTTTTTTTCGGTACCGGGGATTAAATCCAGGGGCATTCTACCTCTGAGCTATGCCCCCAGCCATATTTTTTATCCTTTATTTTGAAAAAGGGTCTCACTAAGTTGCTGAGGGCCTCACTAAGTAGCTGAGGTTGGCCGTGAACCCGGATCCTCCGGTCTCAGCCTCCCAAGTACTGGGATTACAAGCGTGAGCCACCACACCCAGCTTTGAATGTATTCTTAATGTTTGTGTGTGTGTGTGTGTGTGTGTGTGTGTGTGTGTGTGTTGCTGGAGATTGAATCCAGGGG
>PVJS01013381.1:0-42161 GCA_004027185.1 Glis glis | reverse complement strand
CATGCTTGTAATCCTAGTACTTGGGAGGCTGAGACAGGAGGATCACAGGTTTGCAGCCAGCTTTAGCTACTTAGTGAGGCCCTCTGCAACTTAGTGAGACCCTGTTTCAAAAATAAAGAATAAAAAATAGGGCTGGGGGTGTAGCTCGGAGGTAGAATGCCCTTGAGTTCAATCCCCAGTACTGCAAAAAAAAAAAAAAAAAAAAGAGTTGGGATTATAGGCATGTGCCACCATGCCCAGCTTTACCATACTTTTAATATCAGAATAACAAGCATTCCGTTTCCCACCAAAATGTTCACCAAAATTATCTCAAATTCTACAAAATATATCATTATTTAGTTTTAGACAATTTTGATTTTACTTTGCTTTAAAACTTAACCCTATAAGAAAGATCAAATGAATAAATTTCAAATATATGACCATTAGGTAGTACTATCTTCTTTTACCAAGTAATATAAAAGACAAGTGAGTTCTAAGACTTATGTTCAAGGTCTGGCCTTGCCACCCAGCGGCTCAGTGTCCCTGGGCAAGTCACCTACCCTCTTCAGAGCTTCAGTTTCCTCTTTTGTGAAATGGGGATTCTACTCATTTTGTAAAATTGTTTTGAGTATTAAATAATAATTTTAGTTACAAATATTAGCTATTATTAACACTACAATAACAATTCAAGGAAAATTATCAAATAACTGAAATTACTTATAATCTTTATAATTATAAAATAAATATGTTGATATAAAGAAGTAGGATTCTACCAGATGAGTCAACTACCTATCAGGACTGCTGAAGTCTCTAGAGAAGAGCACATTTCACAGGGCTGACCACAATCCACGAAATCTACCACTTCTAAGAGTAGTTCAGAAAATATTTCCTAAATTACTTAGTTGCTTAGATAAAAAAGAATTATCCAAATACATAATCACACACCAGACTTTTTTTTCAAGTTTCTAGAAGGGTCTTGTATTTAAGTATACACAGTAATGCAATTCATATAATGCCACGGAGATTAGCTAGAGCCAATAAATGAAATTCTAAAATTTTACTGTAAAATAATAGAGACCCTTATCCTTGAGTCTTTTCCAAAGCTAGCAACAACCCAATTCATTCATTCATTAAATGTCTAAATACCTACCATGCCCAAAGTCCTATGCTAGGTACAGGGGCATGTAATCTCTGTACTCAAGAGCTAAACTTATGTTTAAGTTAAAAGGCAAAATAATGTTATCTAAACTTGCCTGCGCTTCTGGTATAATAAATAATCAGCCACTGCCACATGGCCTGCAGAGCTTCTCTTCTTCTTTGGACCACATAACAGACTTCTTGTGCTTCTCACCCCTGGGCCATGCAGCACAAAGCCAAGAACAGATGCTATTGTCCTATGACTTACCCCCAATAGCTCTCGGCGGCTCCACTCACCTAAGTCTTCTTCCTTTACTTTCTTCCTCCACATCATGACATTTGCAAATTTTTATAATGACTTTTTATTGAATAAAATGATCTGAAAAAATATTTTTCAGGTTTTATTTCAATAAAACAAGAGGCAACACTTGCTGTATAAAGTACTGCATATGGAGAACATTTACACAAATATACAAAACTTCAAAAAAACTAAACTCCAGTTTATTTCCACAGCCTTAAAAGGTAGGGAACACATAAAAATTTCCAAAGTTAAGTTTATTCTTTAGGAATGTAAACTCTAGGAGTACAATTAGAAACAAGTATATTTACTAGGAAAAGATTAGTACCACTACACAATTAGAAGTAAAGATAAGAAGTGCACAATTAAGCTCCATATGAGAGAAAACAACAGCATGTGAAACAGGATCTTAAGTTTTCTAGTAAAAACTTCATATTAAGACATAGGTACTCTAGAACTCTATATAAAAACACAAAAACATCTTCAAAAGTGTTCACTGCTAGTCTCTTCAGATATGCACAAGTTATAAAGTACAGAAGACAAACACATTTATGCTGATTTAACAATATTAAATGTAAATCTGAATGACTCGAAAGTATTGAGTATAATTTCACTAATTGACAAATCTAAGAGTATAAGCTCATGCTAATTAAAGGATTAGAGAGTTTAAACTTTTCATTCAAAGACTGGGAAACACTATTACACATTAATTTCTATCTACAATGCTTAATTTAAGTACCCAGCAAGTCATTTGTCTTTTCAAATGGTTTTTAAAAAATATTTTTCAATTACATCATTTAACATATGTATTTCTTGATGTGCTTTCCTTTAATACGGATTTATTGTGCTGACAGACTCAAACACTACACTTTCTTTGAAGATTTGTTTAAAATGATGTCTTAGAGTACATTTTTCTTCTATAACCATTTAAACATTTTAATTTTATTCTTCCAAAATAGGCAGAAATCCCTTAAAACTGGGATCGTTTTGATCTGTTTGGTTTAAAAAATAGATTTCCCTTTATTTCAACTTTTTAAAAAACAGAGTAATGTTTGCTTAGCAGTTGCTTCACAATTTTTGAAAAGAGCAATGAACTATTGCTCTTTTCAAAATAAATTTTAGTCATCATTGAAGTGCTAAGAATTTCTACTCTTCAAGTTTACAGAGCTTGCCTTAAAAAGTTCCACAGTGGTGGCCAAGGGACTCCAAAGCGCTTTCCTGTGGCTTCAGGGAGAAAAAGGAAGACATTTGCCCCGGGAACGAACGCTGGGGTTCCCTTGAAAAGCAGTCTACTTTGTTTCTCTCCCTGCTTGGATTCCAAGAGGCCAGTGCTGGATCCAGCTTCCCCACAACACCCAGGCAAATGGGTTTCAAGAGTGAGAGGGGGTGACTTCAAGACTTCAAGAGGTTTAAAATATGGAACAGGGCTGCAATTTCTGCTTAGGTCCTCTGAACCAATGGGAGAAAGACCCCGGGTCTGTGTGGAGTCCTTCTCTTGATAAAAGGTATTATTCTAAATACACAGGAGGCCTGTGACCATTAGCCTCACTATAGGAAAGTGACCTACCAAAGCCACCCACTTTTCAAATTTGAGGAGTGGAGAAAGAGTAGTTGAGATAATAACCATTATTACCATAGTAGTATTATGCCATTTTCATGATTGTTATAAAAACTTTGTGTGTAATCCTTATTTGAAATAGTATCAAAGGTACTATAAAAGAATTTTATTGTTAATATAACTCCATACACCAGAAAATCAATTGGTACAAATCACTTGGAACAAAAATTCAGAATCACCCCCACTGAGTAAGCCTTCAGAGATTTTTTTTTAAAGAATATATACATGCAGCTGGGCGTGATGGCATATACCTATAATCCCAGTACTTGGGAAGCTGAGACAGGAGGCTTGTAGGTTTGGGGCCAGCCTCGACAACTTAGAGAGACCCTGTTTCAAAATAAAAAATAAAATAGGGCAGGGGTAGAGCTCAGAGGTAGAACACCCCTGGCCTCAATCCCCAATACTATACACACACATAAATAATAATAATAATAATAAAATAAAAGAATATGCATACGCAAATTTGTTGTGCATTGTTTAAAAGTTTACAAAAGGATAACCTTTAGTAATTAAACTTGAAGACATCTCTAGCTCTGATTTCATTATGGTTAACAAGAAAAATACAAAATGTTACATTTTTATAGCAAAAATAAATGAGGATCATTAGAAATCCAGAACTAGAAGACTTGAGCACATTTATATATCTATTACTATGTTAATGTTATCAGAGTCAATTAGCTGTCAAAAACAATCAGGATTATAATGATCTAGTATATAATATAACTGATCTAGGATTGTGAGACTGTTGAGAATCCTACATATTAGACAAGTAATTTCTTTGAACTGATACTCTCTTCTTAAATATTAATTCAAGCAAAAATCACTTGGGGATCTTGTTAAAAGATTTTTGATTCACTAGGTCTGGCTCCAAATTTTTAACAAGATGCCAGGTGACACCAATTCTACTTCCTGGTCTTCAGACCACATGAGTAGCAAAGGTCTAGAATAATACCCAAATGAGACTTCATTACATTGGTAGAACATTAAAGTCTGATCTCACATTTGTGCCAGCTAATGTTTCTTAAACTTACTGTATATTTCCCAAGCACCTTAACTTGCTTAAAATGCCAATCTTTTAAATTAGCTCTTAATATTATAAATACTGTTAGTAACTATGCTTAGGAGAATTCTTTTTTGTCAAAGAATTACAAAAAGACAACAGGAAACTCACAGTGATATTTTACAAATATTTTAAATTGTACACAGGATTACTACTAAAGTAGTACAATATCAACTTTCACTGTCTGGTTGCCGTATAGTTTTAGACTACTTTATGCCAGTAGATCTTATTCTAGTCTATTGCTGGAACTAAAAATATCAAATTCATTATATTAAAAACCACATTGTATTCCGGGCTAATGAATGAAAACTAGTCCATGACTTTTGAAGAACTGGATTTACACTGGAAGGCAAAGAAGTAATAGTCAAAACTGTATTCAGAGTATAAATGATTTAGCACTGTTCAATACATATAAGTTTTTCAAATATTTGAGCTATACATAAACAGGTACAAGAGAAAAACACTAGCATGTTCTCTTTGAGACCACAGTTAGGGACCGTGAATAAGGAAACCACTGTACACTAAAAGTGAAAGAGCTCAGCCTCCTCTTAGCAACTTACTCTCATCCTCAGCTTGCTTTCTCTGACCGCAAATTAGTAGTTACATATACTTGCTTTACAGGGAACCTCGACCACAGCTGGAATGACCACCACTAGCAAACACCAAATGCTTATGTCCACCTAATGGTCATGCCGTCCTTTATAACTACATGCATGTTTGTTTAGCTTCTGCTTTACTGCCTTTCTTATTTTTACTTTTTGATTGGGGGTAACTGCATTGACCATTCTTTCTATATCATAACAAGAACATTTAAAGTAGGCCTGCTCACAAACAAGAAACACATTTCACTTTTTTCATACTTTAAATTTAAAAGCACAAATATAAATAAACCTAAATTAGCTAATACATAAATATCCTTTGTCCACATTTCACTATCTTTATTTTCTTTCATGACATTTTATAGATGAAAATTTTATATAATTTCCTTCATTTGCAGATAAACAATTCAATAGTATACAGTTGGTACTGGTAATCTTGAAAGCCGTGTTGCAAGATTTAAAATGATTTCCAGGAAGTCTTCAGTGATGTGTACTCTAAATTAAAGATATCCAAACTAACTAGGATTTCCAAAGTCCAGCAGCAAGGTCAATCAGCTTTATGGCCTACATTATGCCTTTGGAAATGAAAGGGGTTTTCACCAGTTAAATCCAGATCAAACACGTCGAAACAACTAGCAATCTGATTTTTGATATACAAATTTTCCAAAGATATCAACAGAAATGCCCCTACTCGTCCCTGGGAATTGCATAGGTATGAGTTGTTAGGCATTTTCTAGTGCTCTGAACAAACTGTTCTAATCTTAACAATGATCTGGTTATACATATTTCCATCAGGTACTTTTCATACTCATCTCTTTTGTTTTCTCACATGCCTGTTTTTCAGCATGGCTTGCTGAAAGGCCAGCTGTGGAATTCCTGGACTTGCCTCTCTGTCCCATCCTCTCTCATCCCTTATGTGGAGATGCCTTTGACTATGAAGGGCAAACACACAGCTACCAAAACAGGAGGCATTAAAACAAACTCACAACCGCACATGCGCTGTAACCAACTTGATCAGACAACCTACCAAAATTCACGGTCACACTGACAGTCTTAGGGTATCAGTGACAAAAATGAAAGAAGAAAAAAAGACTCAAACCAAGGGGGCGTGACAGGGAAATATCAACTAAGAAATAACAAAAACATATGTCAGTGTACTGCAACCTAGACATTATTCCCTTCATAAGTTCAAGGGAGCTTTCAGGATTTAAGACACAGAGCTCCCGTCAGGAACAGGAATGAAAGACCCAGTGAACTTTCATAAAGAAGCAAAGTCATATTTCCAGATTCACTGGTGACAGGAGAAAAATGTGTCAATAGATTAATCTGTGGACAGGGTAATGCTAATACTAGGAGGCCTCTGTGGACCTGCTTGATATTTCATCGGAAGGTCAGTCCTTTCTGAAACATAAACGAGCTTTTCCTCTTGGAGACTACAAGCAGAAAACCTATTGGCATCTGTCCCAGTCACACAACCAACTGCAGAGGTTGGGTTATGTGGGACTGTGACCCCACTGACTTGTTCAAAGGATTTACTAAATACAGTCGCCGCAGTCTTAGCCAAGCCGTGGCTACTAGGCTTGGGCAGGGACTGGCTGGTGGTTAGGGTTAGTCTCTTCAAAGAGAGAAGCTCGAGGTTCTCACTCTGGGCTCTCTGAGTTTGCTTTCGAGCAAAGTGATCTTTGCAAGATTCCCCTGTAGTTTCTTTTTCTTTTCCTCCAGTTTTGCTTCCTCCTGACCGTCTCTGGTTCTTTCCTACACTTGTCTTGTTACTACAATTGTGACTACTGTTTGATAAACCCGACTGGCTGGTACTAGACGCAGCCCTGGAATAAAATCCCTCGTCAACTTCAGATATCTCCATCAGTTCTTCTTGACCTGTTAATTCTGTATTTCCTAAACAAAGAAATGATAAAGATTAATTAACATTAAGTATCTTAAGCAACTCTTCTAAAAAGATTAATACCAAATCAATTGATTTTATTTAAATCATTTATACTTTAGCATAATTTCACATAGCAACAGATTATAGAACAAAATCAAAGGATAAATCGAAACATTTATTCTATAAAATGTCAAAATATAGTTCATTGTAATTAAATGACAGTAATTTAGTGTATTAAACAAAAAGCATGCCATAAACCACACCCCACTGTGTTTTAGAAAGAGTTCTCCTAGTATGCATGCAAAAGATCAGAAACAATTAGAAAAATTACCACACATTAAAACTAGGGGTAAACTCTCCCCAATAGCAAAACAGTATAAAATAAAAGCTCTTACCAAGGATCTTCAAAAAAATATATACTATTAGAACATTTTAAGGTGCTTTAATAGAAGGCTGCATTCTCTATTCCAGATCATTTTATTAAATTAAAAAATCTAGACTATAAAATCACAAGCTCAAAACTTATTAAAATTCTATGTACATTATCCTTTATATCAAAGATAACGAGATATAAAAACAAAAAACTAATTTTAGATACCAAAACATAAGCAGAAAATTACTTTGAAAGCAATTTTCTACCTCAGTTTTCATAACAATTTACTCAGAGACAACATTAGGTATGACCATTCCAAAGAGCATTAGGAGTCATTGAGAAACTGTGATGCATACGTATTTCATGCACTTTGATTAGATAACATGCAATATTTTTGTGACTGTGCAACTGTTGCTTAACATGCATCCGTGGCCCTTTGCCTTGAGATACCTTGGAGTGCAGCTATAAAGTGCTCTGCTAAAACTGCACTCTGCCAGGTGAGTTTATTCCATCCTCCATCATTTTTCTTACAGATTTTTGCCTCCTGATCTCTGGCAAGCCTTTGCTCTCAGTTCTAGGATCTGTGGCTGTTTCCTGCACACCCTGCATATGCTGAGCATCAATCTCTCCTAGTGCTCTGCCTTTTTCCCCATTCCCGGTTCTCTCTCCGGACACATTTGTGACACTAATCTCAGGAATGACAAGGATGCCCAATTCAGTTGTATCATTATTGTTGTCAGGTTGCTCTAGAATTGAAGATGATAAGACAAAATAATGGCTGAAAACAAAACAAAATAAAAATGCAAAACAAGAAAAACAAAAGACCCAAAACAAAAATTGGACAACTGAATGTTATGAATTAAGCCAAATATTTACATCATAGAAAGTTCCATAATTTACAATACTCTGACAGCACTAGAGACAACAGGGTCATGTTCTTTAATTTTAAATGACAAACAAAAAATTCACAGAGCATCAATTCATGTTCTGCATTTTTTCACACACATATTTCACATGGAAGATGAAACAATTTTTTTTTATAAATCAAGATAGAATTTGTGTTTAAGATAATATGACCACCTGAACTTATGTCAAGCCTTAGGCAAATATTCAAGGATGTACAGATAAAAACTCTAGTTCTTGCTGACATAAGGAATGAAGCCACGTAGAAATACCCTTTGGACACTTAAAATCCTATATTTTATTAGACTACATTGAGATTGATTTAATAAGCCATGGTATCTGGGAAAATGCTTATTCACTCATGATACCATGGTTAGCAATGCCACAGGTACAGTTTCTGTCTCACATACCCATCATCTTACATAATAGTAAACACTAACTTGGCCGTGATAGAGTTGATTTCTTTAGACTTACTGAGTCCATAAATTTTGGCTAGCTTGAAACAGTTTATTATTACACTGGAGAAAAATAAAAATGGATTTGAAAAAAACAAATTGGCTGTCAGCACTTTATTTTGAAAACATTCATTGTAATTGAGACACAAGAACAAAACTCCCAACTAATAATACTAATAATACTTCAGTTAATGCCTGAAGACATGATTTTACTTGTCTCTTAAATCACAAAAGCATGGTTTTATTTAAAGCTGTCAAGTATCTAGTAAATGGGAGAAATAATAAAAACATATCTAGAGTTGGCCAGCAGTGAAACTTAAAGTTCAAAACAACTTAAGACTATGTACTCTTTAAAAAATGTAGACCACAAATCTGCTTGAGGGATATTACCTGCTATTTTCACATTTTTAGTGATAGGATTGTCAAACTCTCACTAGGGTGCTAAAGGCTGAGCAACAGTACCAGATAGTAAAAGAATGGGGACCAGGGCCACATATCCCTGTGGTTGCCTGGCTTTGCTGCACAGGGGTATCATCTGGGCATCTTTAAAAACTACTGATGCCCAGCTGCCACCTCTGGACATTCTATTCACTATTAGTGTGCATAGCCTGGGTATTAGGAGTTTTAAGAGACCCCAGGCAACTAATGTGCAGCAAAGTTTGGAAACTGATGCTCTGTTCTGATTCTTTCAAATTTTGAAAACTTAACAAGTTGATATGGGTGCCCTGAACTGTCCACACCCAGCAGCAGTATGCACTTCAAGAGGTTTTCCCCTCAAAGCCCATGCTACCCTGAGCTGGTGAGCCGATGCGGTGGTAAAATTTAGTGCTTCATGCATTTGTGTGTGGGGGTACTGAGGATTGAACCCAAGGGCATTCTATTTCTGAGCTACATCCCCAACCCTACTTTTTTTTCCCTGAAACAGAGTCTCAGTAAGTTGCGGAGGGCCTTGCTAAGTTGCTGAGGCTGGCAACGAACCTGTGATCCTCCTGCCTCCGCTTCCCAAGTACTGGGATTACAGGTGTGCACCACCACACCCAGCTGCTTCGTACACTTTTGACTAAAGTTTCTCTATATGGAACTTGTAGTTCCTAGATAGGCCAAGGATTGTTGGTGAGGCAGTAGTACACTACTGCTGGGTACTCTCTAATAAAGGTTTAATGAGACAAAAAAGTCCCAAACAAGTCTATTTCCAACTGCTAACAGTTGTTTTCAGAGTAAGGGCAGATACATTCTTACTGAGTTACATGCCAGAGGTCACTGTAACTAGGAGTAAAATCACCATGGTGCCGATGGGTGACCGCCAACACTTGTCTGTATACATTGTAGGAGCCACTTCACAAAAGAGCATTAAGAGGACATTCAGTCCAAAAGAAAATCATAAATGTTGGAAATTATCCAGTCACAAAAAGGCCAATGAATATTAAAATGTAACAAAATTAAAAGGTACACATAGGCAGCCTAATATACTAGAGAACACTGAATGACACTAAATAGCATTTTTTAAGAGCACTGACAAATATTATTCGATTATATTCTCTAAATGGTATGTTAGCGAGCCTCTGAGGTAGGCCATTTTATTCCCATTTACAGAAAAGGAAACTGAAGTTCAGAAAGAACCACACAGCTAGTCAGTGGGGAAGCTAAACAGTGAAATCTCCGGACTTCAAGTGTCCATTTTAATGTATTATGAATTCTAACTCCTCAATTCACTAGAGTCATTTGAGTTAAATATCCTTTGAGATCTCCCAATTAGGTTTAATTTATTTGCTTAGATTCCTGGTCATTTCACAGAAAGCAAATAATTTACTTTGGCTGAACACAGAGCCAAAGCAATAAATTCTGGAAAAAGAACCAATAAAATCATAGCTCAAAGGTTCTTTATTTTTATTTGGTTCTATTTTTTAAATGCCAATGAAAATTATTAATTTAAATGTTGTTTCAATAGTAGAAATTTGCAAGAAAAACCACAAAATAAGGTGAATATTATATCAGCACTAGGCAATTGAATTGTTAACCACATTTATTAGGATAGTGGCAAAGATCTATAGCCTAAGAAGAAATTATACTAAATTTTTAATAAAATCACAAAATTAAATAGTATGTAGAAAAATGAGATCAGGTGTTTTCCCAAAAGAACAAATTTTTGACTAATTAATTGATATATGCTATCCCTCAAAAATTGTGACAGAAGGTTTTTTAAAGCTTCATATTAAATTTCTAAAATGAAAAGCATATAATTCTATTCAGAGCAAAAAAGAACAGAAACAGAAACATAATTCTCAGAAAAATTAGACTTAGCTGGGCGTGGTGGCACATGCTTGTAATCCTAGTACTTGGGAGGCTGAAACTGGAGAATCTGAGTTCGCAGCCAGCCTCAGCTACTTAGTGAGGCCCTCTGCAACTTAGTGAGACCCTGTTTCAAAATAAAGAATAAAAACTAGGGCTGGGGGGGTATAGCTCGGAGGGAGAATGCCCCTGGGTTCGATCCCTAGTACCACAAAAAAAAAAAATTAGACTAAGATATATCTCTTTGATTTATTCCCCTGTATACCTCTGTGATCCAGTCTCCTGTGCTTGCTTTACTACTGGGCTCCTGGCTGCCCTCCAGGCCTGGAACGCTGTCCCCCAGGTAGCCAAAGGGCTTGTGTCCTTCTTCCCTTCCCTTCCCCTTCCTTCCTTCTTCCTTTCCCCTTCCTTCCTCCCTCCCTCCCTCCCTTCCTTCCTCCCTTCCTTGTCTTTTCTCAGAAGCCTTTCACTGGTCAACCAGTCAAAAGTTTCAATAGTCTCTGTATTTCATATGCCCTCTTCCCTGTTTTGTTTCTTCTTAGCACTTAATCACTCTCTAACCTACAATTACTTATTTCTCTTGGCTACTAGGTGTAAGTTCCATGAGGGAAGAGCTTTTTGTCTGGTCACTGTTGCAAACTTAATACCTGAAAAAGTAGCTGGTAGATAGTAGGCACCCAATAAATATTTGGTGAATATCTGATGAATACATGAGTCTCCTGTTACGAGATGAAATAATTATTGGAGTAAATAAAGGTGAAAAACATGCAGAAGACATGAGAAAGCTAAGCTAGGCACATGTCATTTTCCCTCTTTGATCCAGTCAAGTAATATACAGCTTATACTAATAAGAATTTTTAGGTGGCAAAGAAAAATAAAGGCTCGTTGTTTTGCTAAAGTGAACTAGCCATCTCTAAACATAGGTTTAATAAAAGACCTTTTTTTGTGGCACTAGAGATTGAACCCAGGGGCATTCTACCTCTGAGCTACACCCCCAGCCCTATTTTTATTCTTTATTTTGAAACAGGGTCTCACTAAGTTGCGGAGGGCCTCACTAAGTACCCAACGCTAGCCGCGAATCTGTGATCCTCCTGTTTCAGCCTCCCAAGAACGGGGATTACAAGTATGCACCACTATGCTTGGCTAAAAAGACCTTTTTTAAAAAATGTGTAGTTTAAAGATGTTATCCAAAAAACATACATAGCTAAAAATACATACATAGTTAAAGAGAGGTAATTAATCTTTTCTTTAAGAAAATTATTATATAGGCAATTATATAGATGCATTAAAAGAATATAAATGCATAAAAATAGAATTTGTTTTGCTCAAACTTAAAATCTATGTGAAAGGAGCCATGATTAATTCACATCTATAAAAAGGCAATACTTATACTTGACTTTTAATAATTTAAAAAGTTCAAAAAAGATTCAAAGAGAAATTTCTCAGAAAATATTTTATTCATAGCTGAGCATGGTAGCGCATGCCAGAAATCCTGGTATTTGGGAGGGTGAGACAGGAGGATCACAGGTTTGCAACCAGCCTCAGCAACTTAGCAAGGCCCTCTGCAACTTAGTGAGACCTTGTTCCAAACTAAGAAATGAAATAGGGCTGGGGTGTAGCTCAGAGGCAGAAGGCCCCTGGGTTCATTCCCCTGTACTACAAAAAAACAAACAGCCAGGCGTGGGGCACACACTTGTAATCCCAGTACTTGGGAGGCTGAGACAGGAGGATTGCAGGCTCGAAGCCAGCCTCAGCTACTTAGTGAGGCCCTCCACAACTTAGTGAGATCCTGTTTCAAAAAACTAAAGAATAAAAAATAGGGCTGGGGGTGTGGCTCGGAGGTAGAATGCCCTGGGCTCAATCCCCAGTACTGCAAAACAAACAAACAAATAAAAAGAAAATATTTTATTTCTATAGCCTTTATGTGTGTAAATAAGTAAACTTCTCTCCATATGTGAAAATGAAGAAAATTAAAGAATACTTTTTAATAGACATTTTGAAATTGGTTCTCAAAGGCACATAATTAATTTCTCCCTCAATTTTCTTCTGGCTTTGAAAAAAAAAAAGTGAAGCAGTTGGACCTGGTGGCACATACACATAATCCCAGTACTTGGGAGGCTGAGACAGAAGGATCAGAGGTTCAAGGTCAGCCTCAGCAACTTATTGAGGCCCTCAGCAACCTAGTCAGATTCTGTTTCAAAAATAAAATAAATAGGGCTGGCAGCCGGGCATGGTGGCACATGCTTGTAATCCCAGTCCTTGGGAGGCTGAGACTGGAGGATTTGGGTTCGCGGCCACCCTCAGCTACTTAGTGAGGCCTCCGCGACTCAGTGAGACCCTGTTTCAAAATAAAGAATAAAAAATAGGGCTGGGTGTAGCTTGGAGATAGAATGGCCCGGGTTAAATCCCCAGTACTGCAATAAATAAATAAATAAATAAATAAATAAATAAATAAATAAATGAATAGGGCTGGGGGTGAAGCTCAGAGGTAGAATGTCCCTGGGTTCAATCCCCAGTACCACAAAAAACAAAACAAAACAAAAATACTACACTGAGATTCCATCTAACTCCAGTTAGAATGGCAATCATCAAGAACACAAACAATAATAAATGCTGGCAAGTACGTGGGGAAATAAGAACCCTTTTACCCTGTTGGTGGGACTGCAAACTAGTACAGCTACTATGGAAATCAGTGTGGAGGCTTCTCAGAAGATTGGGAATGGAACCAACATATAATATAGATATTTTAAATGGTGTAAGACAGCTGAACAAATTCATACTCTTTAATCCATCATTTTATGATTCTAATTTGTTCTATCCAATGGAAGAAAAATGCTAACTATATTAATTAGGCTTATCCTTGCAGTATTATTTATAATAGCAACAAATTAGAAACAAATTACTTAATATTAGGGCCATGGTTAAGTAAATGACTATCAACTCAATGTGATATTATGTAGCCATTAAAATAACTGGACTTCCTAGGAGAATTTGGGGAAATATTTGACAATGTTAAACTAAAGCAAAATACTAAAAAAGTTTAGAGTATAATTATAAGAAATATAAATGTATATGGAAAAATAAAATGAAAACTCTAAGTCCTAGAATGATAAGTAAATACCTTCTTACCCAGTTTACTATCATGTTATTATACTGTATTTTGATAGGACAAGAAAAGAAGGAATAAATTGCTTACCCTATGTTTTAAACTTTTTACTGTCCATTCACTCAGCCATGCATTCAATTATAATTTACTGAGCACCTATAAAGTGTTAGGCATTGCTTTAGGTGCTGCAGATACAGTGGCCAACAAAGACTTTGCCCTTGATGTACTATAAGAACTAAGTAAACAAAAGAATTCAAACAGCAGAAAATGCAATGGAGAAAATACAAATAACGGAGAGGAGTAAGTAGGATGGTAGAGAAGAAAGGATACTTTAGATGGATGGACTAGGAAAACCACTTTGTGGAGGGAAAGAATATTAGAGCTGAGATGTGAATGATGAAAAAGTGCTGGCTAGCCGGGCGTGGTGGCGCACACTTGTAATCCCAGTACTTGGGAGGCTGAGACAGAAGGATTGAAGGTTTGAAGTTAACCTCAGCTACTTAGTGAGGCCCTTCACAACTTAGTGAGAACCTGTTTTAAAATAAAGAATAAAATATGGCTGGGGATGTGGTTCAGAGGTAGAGTCCCCTGGGTTCAATCCCCAGTACCACAAAAAAAAAAAAGTGCTGGCTACACAATGATCTGGAGGAGAGCTCAAATTAGCACATTTTCATCATTCAGATCTCAGCTCAGACATTTCAAATACCAAGGGAAAGCCTGTAAGGTAGAAATGACTTAGTATGTTAAAGGGGTAGATGAAAATAATCTAGTAACCAGGGTGAAAGTGGAATGTGAGGTCAAAGCAGGTCACATAAGCCATAGTATGGAGTCTGGATTTCATTCTGATTGCAATGGGCAGACATTGATAGGTACACAGATATGCTCTTTGCATATTTTATTAGCGTTTTTGTAATCAATAGAAGCCACATTGTGTAACACAAAATATCGAGCATGAAGTGTGTCCAAAGTTAGAAAAGATAGCACTTGACCTCAGCCAGTAATTTGCAAACAGATTAGAGGAAATCAAAGCTGCCACAGAAGCACAGATTAAGGACCAGGAAGTTGACATACTGCATTCTGAGCCAGGGCAAGACACAGACATCTGGGTCCCACCCTTTAGGTAAGGGAAGAGCGGTCTGGAGCACAGAACAACAGTCTGGACCAGAAGGAATTATCCAGACTCAGTGGTGCCATTGAAAGTTTTCTAACGTAAAGAACAGTCAAATCATTTGTTTTTGTTGTATATGTAGTAAATAAAAGAAATTTCCTTATTAAGGTGGAGTCAAGCAGGGCGTGGTGGCGCAAATTTGTAATCCCAGTACTTGGGAGGTTGAAACAGGAGGATCCGGGTTCACGACCAACCTCAGCTACTTAGTGAGGCCCTCCACAACTTAGTGAGACCCTATTTCAAAATAAAGAATAAAAAATAGGGCTGGGGGTGTAGCTCGGAGGTAGAATGCCCCTGGGTTCAATCCCCAGTACCGCAAAAAAAAAAAAAAGGTGGATTCAGACACCCTCAGTAATTCTTTTGTCATCTTTATTAAGTCTCAAGTTAAAAAAAAAACCTTCAAGAATTGCAGCATGTGTATGCTGCTGATCAGATGAATGAATCCCTTATGATTTATTAAAGATCCTGTGTCTAGAGAAACCAAACACACATAAGCAACACCGAATACACAACTATCTGTAAAAGTTTATTTCTTCCTTGGTGTGCAGTGTGCAACAAATGCTCATAAAAAGGTGGAGGGGGATGCTCAATAATAAGTAACAACTTCCTTAACTACAGCAAGAATTATGTAAGATTTCCTTAGTAAAAATGTAGAACACGGTAATTTACAAACAGTGTTTTTGCCAATAATTCTGAACTATCTAGCTTCTCTGTGTGGAAATTGGTTTTACTTGATTATATCTGGAAATAGAGTAAGATTTTTTTTTTTGTTTTCTTCAATAATTGACTAGGTCAGGATTCTGTACAGTCTTTCCTCTCTTAAACCTAATGTTCGCATGTGTCAACATGTTCTTTTAGCTCTTTGGCTAATAAGCCCTTTTCCTTAAGTCACCTAATATTTCCTAATATTTTATTTTGCTTTCCATGAATATAAAGGTCTATATCAAAACTGCCAGTTAAAATTCATGCAATGTTAGGCCAGAAGGAAATGCTTATTTTTGGTCCAAATGTCTTATCAACTACATTGGGAAAGGAAAATTTATTCCTCAAATAGCATCTCAGAATCTGAAAGCAATGGAGTTTTTCAAAATGATACTAATTTTTTTATATGTTTTTATTGGTGCATTGTAGTCTCACATCACAATGAGTATCAGTTTGGTGTTAACACACATGCACACAGCTCTTGGAGTCCCTCCCCCCACCCCGCCTCTCCCTCCACATGTAGCACTGAGGATGATGTTGGTATAATCTCATATGTACACATTGTTTATGATAGTAATTCCATAGATTCACTTCTTTCTTGCCCTTCTCCTTCCCTTGTACCCCTTCCCTTGCACCACTGAGGGTTCTCTGTTGTCACTGGAGTCCCTTTTGTGTCTCCACTACTCCCTAGGTTGCGCATATTAATGAAAACATATGTCCCTTCTTTTTTTGTGATTGGCTAATCTCACTTAACATAATGTTCTCCAGATCTTTCCATGTTCTTGCAAATGCTGTTATTTTGTTCTTCTTTATTGCTGAGTAGAATTCCATTGTGTGTATTTCCCATAATTTTGTAATCCATTCATCTGTTGATGGACATCTAGGTTGGTTCCATAATTTGGCCACTGTGAATTGTGCTGCTATGAACATGGGTATGCATATATTACTGTTGTGTTCTAGTTTCAATCCCTCTGGTATGATACCCAGTAGTGGTATAGCCCGATCATATGGTGGATCCATTCCCAGTTTTCTGAGGAATCGCCATACTGATCTCCATAGTGGTTGAACTAGTTTGCAATCCCACCAACAATGTAGAAGAGTCCCAATTTCCCCACATCCTCACCAATATTTGTTGTTTTTTGACTTCTTAATGCTTGCCATTCTAATTGGGGTCAGATGAAATCTTAGAGTAGTTTTGATTTGCATCTCCCTGATTGCTAATGATGTTGAACATTTTTTCATGTAAAAATGATACTAATTTTTTTATAAAGCTGCCAGATAATTTTTTATTTTTTAAATTTTTTTGCTAGGTGTGGTGGCACACACTTGTAATCCCAGTACTTGAGAGGCTGAGACAGGAGGATCGCAGGTTCAAGGACAGCCTCAGCAAGTAGTGAGACTCTCATGAACTCACTGAGACCCACTTTCAAAATAAAATAAATAAACAAAATAGGGCTGGGGGTGTAGCTCGGAGATAGAATGCCCCTGGGTTCAATCCCTAGTACAAAAAATCCTAATAAACAACTTCTAAAATAAAAAATATATTTATTATTATAAATTAATAATTGGAGATGCAGAAGTAATTCCAATCTCTAATTCTTAAAGTTTGCTACTTTTGAGTTTAAATTATTACCATTTCTTTGTTTTTCAAAATGCTTCTGTAACTCTTTCCAACTTTATTTCCCCTCAAGACTTTTCTCATAATCATAAAATCTGATTCACAAAATAAATATTCCATCTCAAGATTCTTTCTGCATTCTACTTTCTGCATTATCAAGAGAGAATATATTAAATGTTTTGAAATATTTATAAACAATTATTTTTAAAATATTCTACTGAAATGTGCTTATAATTTTTCACATTTGCTCAATAGTAAGACAGTAGTTTACTGCTCCATCAATATGTTATTATATGATAGAAATTTATGGACATTTTCTAAATCACTGACCAGTTTTAAATAATTTTCAAACATGAATTGCATCTTTTTATTGTTCCTTTTTCCCCCTTATCTAATTAGTACTAAACCACTGACTGACCAAATTATCACACAGATCACCTTTTTGTTTTTTAATAATATAATCAAAAGTCTCTCTGAACTTTGTTATAGTCATTTAGCTTTAAATACCATGGTATCCATTAAATAGAAAACAATTTTATAGGCCAAAAATGTAATAAAACTATTATAACATCATAAAACTGTACTTTCTTTGGATTTAATATATGTAAAATGTATTTGGTTTGAGTTTTCACTTAAACACTCCATAGAATTATATATCCTAAAATTCTCAGGGTAATTACTTTGTACCAGTAAGTTAGAAGACTTAAAAAATATGTAGTTCTTATTTTCAATTCTTTTTCGCTACTTAATATTTTGTTCTCTTGGATCCCCTAAGTCAAAATAATTAGATGAAATGTTACTAAAATAAACCATTTAATATATGCCAGGATCAAAAGTAGGGGAAAATTCAAAGTATCTAGTTTATAAATATTATTTTTATTTTTGATACTCACATACTGCAAACACTTGTAACTGTGTAAAATAAGAACACAGGTTCATTTTATTTCTATTTTCACATTAACTTGAGATTGAGATAAAAGGTATTAATACAACATTTTAAAAATCCTGACTGCAATAGTGATATAAGTGTCACATAATAAAACTGGAGTACTATACTACAGGGCTACAAAAATTACAAGAAAAATCTTTAAATTGTTACTACTGCATAACATATGTATATTTTTGTGTTTGATACTAATCTTAAACTAAATAAGTTGATCTCAAATTGAGAAAATTTGAATTATAAGTTTTATGAAAGGACTAATAAATCACAGGACCACTTGAATAGCAAAGTAACCAATAAAAATTTACCAAGGATAAAATTATCATGTAGCTAACAAAATAAAATAAATACTTCTTAATTAACACTGAGCCTTTATGTGGTGCTTCACAATATATCAAATATTTTCCACTTACTTGTCTCCTGATATCACAAGCACACAAGTGGGAAGAATGGTAATAAAGCATTGCAATTTCACTGGATAAGTCTTTTCATTAGATTTTAGTTTGCAAAAATTATAAGCACTCATTATTTGCAACCTTAACTTGATTAGGGGACTTTTATAGAAAGTAGGATTGATATTTCAGTAGCTATTTTAAAAGAAAGGAAGGAAATTGCTTATGTGGTTCCTAGGTAATTTATTTGCAAGTGGAAGAAGAATGAGTCATAATGGTGGTGGTGGTTGGAGGGAACAGACTAAAAACAACAATTAAATTCTCTCTGGAAAGGCAGCAGCAATGGAAAAGCACAAGGAAGCACAGACTGTGCACTAGAATCATGGTGTGCTGGAGAACCGTTTAGGGATTCAAGAGAAGGGGCAGCCCGGCTGCGAGAGACGATGGTAAAGACGGCTTTAGAAGCAACATCTAAGAATGATTGCAGAATTGAAGCCTAATTAGAAAGACTGTTCTCCTGTTAGCTATTATGTATATTACTTCATTAAGTTTTAGCTTTTTTTTTTTTTTTTGGTACTGAGGATTGAACTCAGGGGCATTCTATCTCTAAGCTATACCCCCAGCCCTTTTTATTTTTTAATTTTTTGGTGGTACCAGAGATTGAACCCAGGGGCATTCTACCTCCGGGATACATCCCCAGCCCTATTTTTTTTATTATTCTTTATTTTGAAACAGGGTCTCACTAAGTTGCAGAGGGCCTCACTAAGTAGCTGAAGTTGGCCATGAACCCGGATCCTCCGATCTCAGCCTCCCAAGTACTGGGATTACAAGCATGCGCCACCACGCCTGGCTAATTTTTTATTTTGAAACAAGGTCTCCTTAAATTGCTTAGGCTGGCCTTAAATCTGTGATCCTCCTGCCTCAGCCTCCCAAATCCTGGGATTACAGGCATGTGCCACCATGCCTGGCAAATTATAGCTTATTCTTATTGAAATTTTCATTTTGACTCTTGTTCTAATCATAATCTATTCATTCGTCTCGTACTCTAATGCTTTTTAAAGTTTATTCTATTATCTTCCTCTAATTGCATTTTACTTAAAAATAATGACTTCTAGATAGTCCTCAATTTGTAGGTGGCTTGACAATCTAGGTCTGAAAATATTCCTTTGCCTTGAATTATCTACCATCTACAGACTAAATAAAACTTAACACTATACAAATAAAGCTATTATTTATGAAATTATGACCCTTAAAAGTCAAAAGCAGAAATTCTACATTGTAACTTTAGTTTTCTAACATATGCTTTGACATGGAATTATAAAGTCATTAAAATTTTCTCAAAGATTTAGACACAAATTTGAAAAATTTTCAAAAATACAATGTTAAGCCATGTCAGTACAATGTTAAAATAATAAAGTGAAAAGTGGAGAGAATCAGGTGAACATGCTATCAGTTGTCAAATAGATTTCTCCAAAATAATACCTCTGTTAAATCTTACATCTTTTTAAATTTTTTTTTTCAATCACCCCATTTAATTGAAATGAGGATGCACTGTCTGGTAAACGTTGGAATTACAGGCTCTTACAAACACACCCACCAGTTCTAGTGCTGGATGCTGAGAGTGGAGGAGGCCACATGAATGTGAGACCAGAGAAGATATGACAAGTCTCTGTGCCTTCCACTCAATTTTGCTGTGAATCTAAAACTGCTCTAAAAAAAATGAAGCCTATTAGTTAAAAAATAAAATACAGGGCCAAAGAAATAACAGAACAGTTCTAGAAATTTGGGTTATTATTCAACACCAACAAGACCACATCAAGGAATATGTGTTCTGAAAAGTGTGGAACTGTCAAGACTAAAGTAATTTTTTCCCTTCCACTGGGACACTTTCTATTAAGATATAAACTGTGAGCTGGGCATGGTGGCACACGCTTGGAATCCCAGTACTTGGGAGGCTGAGACAGGAGGATCCGGGTTCGCAGCCAGCCTCAGCTACTTAGTGAGGCTCTCTGCAACTTAGTGAGACCCTGTTTCAAAATAAAGAATGAAAAATAGGGTTAGGGGTGTAGCTTGGAGGTAGAAGAACCCTGGGTTCAATCCCAGTACCACACACACACACACAAAATATATATATATATATAAGCTGTGGACAATTCTTAACCTTAAGAAAGGAATGACAGATAGATGAAGCTTTGGAGAATCCTGAAATACATTCTAGAATAGCTAAAACAACATTTTAAGATACAAGTATTTAAAACTGTCCGAAATTAATTTATAAAACACCAGAGAGTTTTAGCTGTAAGAATAATTAAATGTTTCTTCTGTTACTAATAATAGAAAAGAAAAAATGTGATTAATTGCTGCTATTTAATGTATTTGTTTGCCGTGTACTAATTTTCAATGACTCAGATATGCAAACACACCAATATGTTCACATGGCTTAATTATAAATGATAAAGGGAGACAGAAAGAAAAAAGTGGGGAAAGAAAGTTCAGTATGGCTGCTTCAATGAGAGAACCTCACTTACTCCTGTCCCTCCTCTACCCAGATATGAGAGAAAGAGGAGAAAAAGAAGACAATAAGTAAACACAAAAAATATAATAAAAAAGAGAAGAGACTCAACAGAAAAAAGAATTGCTTTCACCTTTCCCAGAACTAGGAAAAAAAAAAAAACCTAAGAAAGATGAAAGGAGGGGGAAAAAGAGTATTCCTTAACAGTTCATGTTTCTTGCCCCACCTCCTTTCCCAGCCTGCATTACCACTGGCTTAGGGCTACATATTCCTTGTTCCTACTATAGGACACAGTGAAGGATTTGGGAAGAAACTCCTACTCCTGTGAGGGTAGCTGGGGGAGGGAATGGTGGGGATATGGGTAGAAAGGGGAAACACATTTAGGATCCCATTAACTATAAGAGCTCTAAATATATTTTCACATTGTCATAAACCGAATTTATTTATTTATTTATTTATTTATTTTTGCGGTACCAGGGATTAAACCCAGGGGTGTTCTATCTCTGCACTACACCCCGGCCCTATTTTTTATACTTTATTTTGAAACTGGGTCTCACGAAGTTGCGGAGGGCTTCACTAAGGAGAGAGAGAGAGAGAGAGAGAGAGACACACACACAGGGAGAGAGAGGGAGAGAGCTGAGGCTGGCCGCGAACCTGGATCCTCCGGTCTCCGCCTCCCAAAGTACTGGGATTACAAGCATGCACCACCACGCCCGGCTCTATAAACTGAATTTATACTATAAGATGATGTTTCAGAAACATTATGAGATAAAGAGGTCTTGTGGGTCACCCTGGAATCTGTAACTCCTTTAAACATGATTTCTACAGGACTGTATTAATTGAATTTTATTGTAATTTATATATAAATATAATACAATAAATATAATTTCACATATAAATATAATTAAATTTAGAAATCTATTTATAATTTGAGAACTGTCTATATATTTAATAACTATCAATGCCAATCTCAATATCATGCACAGGGAAGGGGAGGGAGTGGGGTGGGGGCTGGGGGAGGCTCACTAAGTGCTATGTGCATGTTCTATTGCTCTGAACTTCATCATGCACCAAGAAAAAAAAAAAAGAACTATATCAAAGATACCTATTTTCCCCACAAGTCCATGTTGGTCACAGAGCTCAGAACAACAAAATGTTCAAGTGGGAAGTAGGACCATAAGGATAGAAAATAGAAGTTTTTAACTCAGCAGAACATGGTAAGTTAATGAAAAACACTGCTGTCGGAAGGAGCTATGGTGTGAATGTGACCCCAAGGGTTGATGTGCTGGAAGGCTGGTTCAGTGTGATTATATGAGAAATGGTGGAACCTTTCAGAGGTGGGGCCTAGTGGGAGGTATTTAGGTTATTGGGGGTATGTTGCCCTTGGAAGTAAGTGATGTAGGACCCTGGTTAATTCCTGAAAGAATGGGTTGCTATAAAGCAAGGCCACCCCATGGGTTGGCCCCTTCTGCACAAGATGTTTCCCTTTCCTCTCCCTTACCATGCTGTGGCCTGGGAAAGGGGGCCTTCATCAAAAGCCAAACAGGTAGCTTTCAACCTATAAAACTATGAGCTAACCAAATTTCCTTTCTTTATAAGTGGACAGCCACAGGTATTTTGTTATAGAAACAGAAGACAGACTAATATAGAAGGAAAGTCAAGGCTACTCTAAAAAGGGAGATGTAACCTACCTGTAGAGGCAAATATGAAGGACCTTAGACTAGGAATATTTTACAGTCCACCAGATAAAGGAAATTCACTATAGAAGGTGGCAAACAAGGCTAACCTGTGTATTCTGTATCTGCTCATGCACATGACTCATTTTTTATAGTTCATTCTCTTCTGTACCTTCATCTATATAAATTTTTTGCTCTCATAAACAGGAGTGGCTCAAGTGTTAAAGTTGTGAGGGCTCACTAAATGTAGGGGAACAGGTAATAAGAAGGCTATTTTAATAAGGCTATAGCCCTAAGACAGAGTATAGCCCCTCAAGTGGCAGCCAAAATAGAACCTAAAAGATGTGTAACAACCTAATAGATACAATGTATTCAAGCAGTATTTTTCTCTTATTTTGATAATTTTTCCCCACTAAATATTTCTGGAAAATAGCTTCCATTTAATTGCAGGGTATATATCTCCTTCTGTTAAATGCACACCTGGACATGCACACACACTCACACACATGCACAAATACAAGAGAGCTTTTAATATTTTCCAGTTTTAACTATAGGACCTACATTTTCCCCCCTATTCCCAATATGTCCACCTAAACAGCAAGAAGGGAAAGTGGAAAAGAAATTAAAATTCATTCTTATATTTCCTGTAGCAGTAGTTTGGAAGCAATTATGACAATTCTGACAATGTCCAGTATGATCTGGTATGTGTCGTCTATGCCTATTTTCACACATTAATGCCAAAACACAAAAACTGATCTTTTTTTTTTTTTTGCGGTACCAGGGATTGAACACAGGGGCGTTCTACCTCCGCGCTATGCCCCCAGCCCTATTTTTTATACTTTATTTTGAAACCGGGTCTCACAAAGTTGCGGAGGGCCTCACTAAGGAGAGAGAGAGAGAGAGAGAGAGAGAGAGAGAGAAAGCTGAGGCTGGTCGCAAACCCGGATCCTCCGGTCTCCGACTCCCAAAGTACTAGGATTACAAGCGTGCACCACCACACCCGGCTAAAAACTGATCTTTAAAGCATCATCATATCTCATTAATTACTTTTTAATTGTAATAAAGCCTCATTCAACAGCATAATTTTCACTGAAGAAACTGAATTATGTTGAGACTTTGTATGGATTTTTTTTTTTTTTTTTTTTTTGCCCTGGGGATTGAACCTAGGGGCATTCTTCCTCAGAACTACACTCCAGCCCTTTTTAATTTATTTTTTTTAACAGGGTCTCACTAAGTTGCTGAGGGTCTTGCTAAATTGCTGAGGCTGGTCTTGAACCTACAATCCTCCTGTACCCAGCATCCCAAGTACTGAGATTACAGGCATGCACCACTATGCCCAGCTGTATGTTATAAACAGTAGCATTATTTGCCTTGCTACTGGCAAACATCGCCACCTCTATTATACCTTCCCATTGGACTTTCAGGAATTGTCACACTAACTTTAGAAAAAGAAAAGATCAAAATTATCATTGGTTAAACTGGATGATTTCATACTTTTGTGTGTGTGTATATTGTGATGCTGGGGATTGACCTCGGGGGCATTCTACCTCTGAGCTACACTCCCAGCCCTATTTTATTTTTTATTTGGAAACAGAGTCTCACTAAGTTGCTGAGGCTGGCTTTGAACCCATGATCCTCCTGTTTCAGTTGCCTGAGTACTGGGATTACAGGCGTATGCGAACACGCCCAAATTCATCCTCATTATTTTTTGGCATACAATCCTCTAGATTCTCTGAGGAAAAACATGCTAGACAAGTGTTCTACCACTGAGCTACATGCCCAGCCTCTTTCCCATTTTCTATTTAGACATCTTAGAGACAGCTGAAATGAAATACAGTATTCCAAAAGAAGCTACCATTTTCATTCCAGTTTCCAGGAGAAAGGAAAACAGACTAGATTTTGTTTTATTCTTAATACATATGTTTGCTTGGGGGAAAAAATGACTTTTTGCCTCCCACACAAAGGTCACTTTCTTAAGAGAAGGGAGGAAAATAGGGAAACACCGAGAAAGACACAGTGAAAGAAATTAGCTTCCAGTAAAAGTTTAAAATAATAAAATGAAGCAGACAAGAAGGAATATTAACACAAAACAAACAATCTTGAAGGAAAATTAACTTAAAAAATAGGAATGGCTAGTGTTTCATCGACACATCTTTACCAGGAAGTCCAGACAAAATGCTTAAAGTTCCTATTAGTTCTTTTACTCCAATATACAAATTTACCTGCTAAAGAGTTAATTGAGAAATAAGAAACACTAAGTAAAGGAAATATGCAAATAAGAATAGAAAACCAAAGTGCATCAATAATTTTAAAATGCATTTTTCTTACTCTCCTACTCTACTGAAATAAAACTTAGAAGCCAATACAATTTTAAAATAAATTTTCATTCATACATGTAACCTAGGGGCTCCATTTTCCTTACTGGCTATCACTCCTAGATGATAAGTCAGGTGTTCAGGTAATTCGGCAGCCCTTTTTTCAAGGCTACCATAGCACTAGTTACTCAAGTCCTAAGTCCTAGTACCATAAGTATAGAGGAAATGTGAGAGAGCCACCAATGCTCTGATTTGCAGAGTTGTGCATTTCTTACCATGTCTTTTCCACCTATGCCCTCTTATTGACATGCTTGTTACTGCATTTCTTGATATTCTGGAAGAAGTTGGTGTGATTTCAACTTGAATACACCTTGTACCTTCCTTACTAGATTTCATGGCACCACGAGGCAATGACGCTTTTATTGCATTAGCAACCTAAGAAGGAAAAATACAGCTTAAGATGGGCATTAACAGATGCATTATTCGACCCTTAGATAAAACATGAGTCTAAATATTAACAGGTTTATAAAAAGATTACTCTCTCCAAGGTATTTCATAATATGATACATAAATCCTCTAGAATAAGGAATAAAGGGTTCAGAGGGAAAGAACATGTATGTGTTGAAGTTAAAAATTTCGCCGGGCGTGATGGCGCACGCTTGTAATCCCAGTACTTTGGGAGGCGGAGACCAGAGGATCCGGGTTCGCAGCCAGCCTCAGCTCTCTCGCTCTCTCTCTCTCTCCCTGTCTCTCTCTCTCTCTCTCTCTCTCTCTCTCTCTCTCTCTCTCTCTTTCCTTAGTGAGGCCCTCCGCAACTTCGTGAGACCCAGTTTCAAAATAAAGTATAAAAAATAGGGCCGGGGGTGTAGCGTGGAGGTAGAACGCCCCTGGGTTCAATCCCCGGTACCGCAAAAAAAAAAAAAAATTCAATATATTAAATTAGGTTTCCCAATGCCTATGCTAATTAATAAATTACTCTAAAGTATGTTAAGAAAAACATTTTCATAAGTAAAAGAGACTATCAAGTATGTCAGAAGTTTATCTAATGACAATTTTCAAGTTTTAAATATACCCTTTCAAGTGTAAAATTTCCCATATATAACAAGAACATGAATTACTGAATATTAATGACATATTAATGTACTATGAATGGCGACTTCCCAATTATTAGTTCTAAATTGACAAATCATAAACTGAAAATTTTACATAAATGAGGCACCTACCAGTAATGGCTCTGGATATAATTCTAGTTGAGCTCTGTATATGATATCATCCAATGCTTTTTGAGCTAGATCCCATTCTCCATTATATCTATAAAATTAAATGAAGAAAGTATTTTTAAATTAATTCTACATTAAAAAATTAATTCTATATTATTGAACACAATATAATGAACTATTTACTGAGGAAAGATACAGATCACATTAGCACCTTGCTTAATATTCTACTCCCCTTAAAAATGTATTTTTAAATCTTTGAGTTCCTTTCAATTGTACCTGAAAGCCTATTAATAGCAAAGAAAATTTTATAGATGTACGTTTCTTCTCTAAAGAATATGACTATTTATAGAACATAAATAAAAAAGCTCCAGCAATTTCAAAGCATTTTACACTTTCAAAGCAAGTCAGAGCATAATAAATTATATACCTCAGAATAATGTTCAGAACACTTTATGGTCAAATTACTCTGTAACTCTCATGGTTTTTAATAAAAATCTACTACTACTTGGTATCCTAAGTAGTTATTTCTTCACATTGTAACGGTCATTTAGAAGTGTACATGGAGCTTATTGCAAATATGAGGGAAAAGTACATCTGTGTGTGTGTGTGTGTGTGTGTGTGTGTGTGTGTGTGTGTGTCTTAAGCACAATTTTCAAAGAGATGCCAAACCCTTCTTAACAACCAGCTAAATGACAGAAGTAAATAGAGATATAACGACCTGGCCATCCGTCAACAAAATGAAGAGGTGTGAATTACATCAAGAGTGCAAGTGAGGTCTGAATAACTGGGAAGAGCATTACTCCCATTCTAAAACCAAGCTAGGTCCAGGAAATCTTCAAAATCATAACTTTTCATGAATCCATCAAAGAGCTGAGGTCACAAGCAACCAAGTAGCCTGAACCCTAAGAAGAGATGGGCCATAATGCAAGTAGGTATATATTCAGCTAAACTCTTTAATAAATTCCTAAAAGCCAAATTGCTAAAAGCTCATGGGCTAGCAGGAGAGTAGCGCTCTCTAGGAGCACATACGAGGTAATCTCAACCCCCTCACTGGCTCTTCTCCACAAACCTTTTACAGGCACTCATAAGAAAAAACGGAAACAGGACAGGAAACCAAAGAAATCTGCCCTTGGTGGCACAGGGCTAACGAAGCAGTGGCCACTCATGTAGGAAAGGCAGGAAGATCCAGCCCAACCTTTTTCTCAGGTGGAACAAAAGTTTTAAAGCTTTTGGGGAAAGAACAACAAACCCTTTAATCCCCGGGGCATAGATAAAGACTGACAGTGGTTCTGAAGGTGAGAAAAAGAAATTTAAAAAGCTCATTCTATGCTGAGGTCACTAGGGGTCGCTTACCTCTAGAGGAGTAGGATCACTGAGAAACTACCACCCCTGAGATGCAAGGACAAGAGGTCTGCCTAGAATTGAGGCTGGATCAGGACAATAGACAACACCACTTGTCACCACCCAAACCCCTACACCAGAAGGCTAGTATATACCTAGAACCCACAGCAGCACTCTACTGTGGAAGGAGGGGAAAGACCATGAAGACAGACCTTCCCTGAGGGGCAGGCATATGGGAAAGCTAACAGCCGAGGATGGAGCAAGAGTATTGAGGAAAACCTTCCCCCATCCTAAACCAGGTAGCACTAGAGAGATTTGAAGTGCTAGCCTGAAGGTAACCATAGCGACAACAAAACCTAATCCCCGCTCACTCCTGACTATAATAACTCCACTAGCAGCCTAGAAGAAAAAAAGCCATGCCCAATTTCAGGCATAAATAATATTTACCTCAGTCTTTATGACCTACCTCCGAACACAATCACAAACAATCAAAATTTACAAGGCATACAAAAAGCAAGGGAAAAAAATAACCTTGTCAATAGATAAATCAAATAGAACCAAATTCAGAGATGACACAGATATTGAAGTTATCAGGAAAAATTAACATGCTCAAATAGGTGGAGATGTGAGCAGAGATGGGAACTATAAGAAAGAGTCAAATGAAAAGGCTAGAAACAACACACAGTTAACGAAGATGAAGAATGCCTTCTGTGGCCTCATAGTAGACTATGTCAAGTCTACTAATTCAAGGAAAGAATAAGTGAACATGTAGATAGGTCAACAGCAATTACTCAAAATGAAACAGAAAGAGAAAATAGATAAGAGCACCACAGAACTGTGGGACAATATGAATGGTCTAACACAGGGGTCGGAAAACTTTTTCTTAAAGGACCAAACAACAACTATTTTAGGCTTGTGGGTCATGTAGCCCCTATCACAGCCACCCACCTCTGCCACTGTAGGACAAAAGCAGCCACAGGCAATATGTAAACAAATGAGCCTGGCTGGTTTCAGTGACACTTTACAAAATCAAGAGGCAGGCCAGATTTGGCCCATCAACCTTTAATTCTGCTTTCAGTCAAGAAACTTACAATCTATATCAGAAAAAATTAAAGTATCAAGTAAATATAATGCCAAAACAGTATGATATGTGTAATAAGAGAATTCCAAAGTAAAAGTTAATAGTTCAAAGAAATATACTACTATCTAAGTCATTAGGTAAGACTGAGTACTAATATTAGAAATTAATTAATAGTAAATTAAGAAAGTACTTCAAAGGGCTCTAAAATGCTTCTTTTTTTGGTAGTAGGGATTGAACTCAGGTACATTCTGCCTCTGAGCTATACCCTCAACCCCTTTCTTTTCTTTTCTTTTTTTTTTTTTGGTACTGGAGGATGAACCCAGAGGCATTCTATCTCCAAGCCGTACCCACATCCACCCCAGCCCTATTTTATTTTTTTTATTCTGCAACAAGGTCTCACTAAGTTGCTGAGGGCCTTGCTATGTCTGTGAGGCTGGTCTCAAACCTGTGATCCTCCTGTCTCAGCCTCCCAAGTACTGAGATTACAGGTGTGTACCACCACATCTGACTCTAAAATGCTTTTATCTTTTTTTTGTGTGTGTGGTACTAGGGATTGAACCCAGGGGTGTTTTACCTCTGAGCTACACCCCCGGCCCTATTTTTTATACTTTATTTTGAAACCGGGTCTCACGAAGTTGCAGAGGGCCTCACTAAGTAGCTGAGGCTGGCCGCGATGCCGGATCCTCCAGTCTCCGCCTCCCAAGTACTGGGATTACAAGCGTGCGCCACCATGCCCGGCCTTTTCTAAAATGCTTTTGAAGAACATTGGATTAGAGGGGAAAAAAACTAATTGGAATTTACAGTAAAAAAGAGTAATGGAGAAAGGTACAAGTATATTTAAGTGTTATTCATTTTCATCCTATCCTTTAATTAAAGAGAAATTATCTGCCTGTAATCCCAGTGATTTGGGAGGCTAAGACAGGAGGATTGCGAGTTTGAGGCCAGCCTGGGCAATTTAGCAGACCCCATCTCAAAAAAGAAAAGAAAAAAAAATGAAATGTTTTAGTTGGTTTCAAATTCTTCAGAAGTTTAAAAGATATGTGAGACTATAAGACTATAATGCATGAATACAAGTATAAAAAATAAAAAATAAAGCTATCCCTATATTGATTCCTATTCTTTAAAAATACGCTGATTATTTATCTATTGAGATTATAATACAGTAAAAATATATTAACAAACTAAATTTTTCCAAAGAGATCAAAGGTTTGCTTTGTATATGAGATAAACTTACAAGGCAAAATAAATTCCTGTTAACATTTGCACCATGAATCCTGAAGAAACTGGTATCCTGCTACTTACACCTTTGTATTTTCTTACATGTTGTCGAGGATATCCACAAACACATATTCTAGAAAGACCAAAATAAATATATTTATAACATTTTTTAAATTAGGTAATTTATTTTTAAGTTATATGACAACAATATAGTAGGTATACAATCAAAACAAACCTAGTATCTTTTAAATAAAAAATCATTCCAAACAGACTATTTGGTTGTTAACATTTTCCTGAATAAGTTAGACTGGAAAATTTTTATAAAGCTAGAGGTATGTTGACATATAGTAAATTAACCAAATTCATTTACTGGTTAATTCACTAATTTTTGGCTACTGTAAAACCTATTACATGGAACTTGTCACAGATAAATCTGTGGTATGATATTCAATTCCTGACAAAGTTCTTAAAACAAACTGCAGGATCCAAAAACTACTATATATTAGACTCCAATGTCACTCAAAAGGCCACAATAAAGCTTAGACAGGTTAAAAATTTTAACATTAAAAACCATAAAAGAAATAAAATAGAATTAAACTGTTGTATACTCTTTATATCCTGCCTAAACATGACACCAAAGGTAGAACCCTAAGGAAAGATCAATAGATTTTACTAATTTTTTCAAACAAACTACCATAAACAAAACTGAAATAAATATATATATACATATGCATATATATATATATATATATATATACACACACACACACACACACACACACACACACATAGTGAGGAGCAGTTAAGGGATATAAAAGTTAGGAAGTATTTATTTTATGATTATTATAAATCATTCAGAGTATATTATGATGCAATTAAACATGATGTTTTGAAAGTCTACATAATGACAGAAGGGAAAAAGCTGTATAAAACAACACATACAGCATAATCTCACTTTACAATAGACAAATAAGCATATAGGATGTCCCAAAACGAACATATACAAAGTCATAGTTATCTCTGATCTGTGGGATTATAGACCTATTTTCTTCTTTATGTTTATATGTATTTCCTAAATTCTCAACAATAAACATGTACTTCTTTTAAAATAAACAATAAATTTCCATTTTTAATAAACTTACTAGAAAATAGCTACTTTCCCATAACATGTTGTGGTTGACATAATACAATCTTCACTTAATATAGTACTAGCCAACAGACTGTGATTAGTTATCCACTCGCCCCTTCAGTTGCTACCTGGAACTTAGTATTTATCCCTTTTCTCAATAAATCTAAGTTTTTCCTTAAAATGCCAAAGTATCACAGACCATTTCAAAAATATCTTTCTGGGAATGTCATGAATTCAAAGCAACTTCAGCAGGGCGTGGTGGCGCACACTTGTAATCCCAGCACTTGGGAGGCTGATACAGGAGGATCACAGGTTCGTGGCCAGCCTCAGCTACTTAGTGAGGCCCTCTGCAATTTAGTGAGACTGTTTCAAAATAAAGAATAGGGCTGGGGGTGTAGCTCAGAGGTATAGAATGCCCCTGGGTTCAAACCCCAGTACCACAAAAAAAGCAACTTCAAAGAATAAATATAAATTGATTCGATATTAAGAAGATCTCAGAGCTCTTTAGAACCAAGAACAAAATGCAGGAACATTAGCTGAAGGTGAAATAAAACAAACTCAAACTATTTGGAATTATAAAAGTAAATAAATAAATAACCAAACTAGAATCTTACTGTTGTTATCTAAAATAAGCAAACTTAGGGAATTTTATGTTCTTACTTTATGATAGGGATAGTAGTAAATAATAGAGCATTAATGTATGAAAAGACAGAAATTTTCAATTAATTTATCTATTCAGTAAATGCTTAGTAGAGACTGATATTATGCCAGACACTAGGGATTTAGATGAAAGATGTAGTTCCCACAGGGATTCACAATCTAATCATGGAGAAGGTATAGTAAGTAAACATTTGCAAAGAAAAAGTTCCAGAGGTTGCAAAAAGAGAGGATGGAACTCGACTAAAAGAAGTGGATGGTCAGAGAGGGCTTCAGAAAAAGGTTCTTTGATTCAAAGCCAGCCTCAGCAATTTAGTGAGGCTCTCAGCAACCTAGTGAGACCCTGTTTCCAAATAAGAAATAAAATCGGGCTGAGGGTGTAGTTCGGAGGTAGAATGCCTCTGGATTCAATCCCCAGTACCAAAGAGAGAGAGAGAGAGAGAGAGAGAGAGAGAGAAAAGAGAGAAAGAAAGAAAGAAAGAAAGAAAGAAAGAAAGAAAGAAAGAAAGAAAGAAAGAAAGAAAAAGAAAGAAAAGAAAAGAAAAAGTTTCTTTGGACTGAGCCTTGAGGGAAACAGGAAAGGGCAAAGGCAGAGGAGGGATGGAAACAGCATGACATGGGGAGCCTGGGAAAATGACAGAAACTAGCTACCAAGGGTCAGACCATGGAATGTCTTATAATGAACTGTTTTTATTACATAGAAAATGGGAGCAACTAAAGGTTTTGGTTTTAAGCAAGGAAGTAACATAATCAAATTTTTGTTTTGGTTTTTGTGGTACTGGATATTGAGCCCAGGGCCTCATGTATGCTAGGCAAGCAGTCACTGAGCTATATCCCCAGTCCTTTTCAAAATTTTACTCTTCTCTCAAATTCCAAAGTAGCTGGGATTACAAACACGGACCACTATTCATTCCTGCCCAATTGTTTTTTTTTTTAATAATCACTCTGGGTTGGGAAGGATAGTACTTTAGAAAAAATGTCCTTCCATGACTTTCCAAGGAGGCAACATTTAAGCTGAGACCCAAAATAGTCTAGTCCTATCAAGCTGCATCTGAACTGATAATGGGATACCTTGAATTCTCTGATTTACTCTTCAATTATCTGACCTCTCTATACATTTTTCCTCATATACCCTTCACTGTATTTAAATAAAATGTAAAACAAAACAAAAATAATAAAGCTATCTGCCACTGGAATGCCTGACTCCTTGGTTCATCAGGGCTCTATCCTGAAGTTCTCTGATTTCCCTGTACAAATCCAAAACATAATGATCCAGCGTTAACAAAGAGCAGCTGAGTGATATACTCTATTTCTGTGTTCAGTTTACTTCATGGTCACGTATAGATATCTGCCAAGTGCCTAAACTATGTTAAAACAAAATTCCTTTAGGAAGGTGTATTTCATTAGTACACCTTTCTGGGAGAAGTTCTGAATATCAAATTGTCAGTGAGGAAAACCTTGCTGTGATTTTCATTCTCTGTTGAAAGACACTTGTCTCATTGTAAGGGTGAAAGTGAACTTTTGAGATTGTTGTTAATAAAAATTCTGGGCTACAAACCATAAGATAACCAGAAGGCCCAATCCAATGAGGCTATTTGGAGAGTTCATTTATTCATGAACATACCAGAACCTAATGTCAAAAAGAAAAGCTAACTACTATTATTAGATCTTCAGATCATCAGACTGGTGAGTAGAAATCTGCCTTTTTAAGGGAAATAATTGTTTTTCTAATTTTTAATTTGAGAAATATTTAAAACTTGTTCCAGCTCCACTTCATAGTCATCTGGATAAAAGACAAAGAATATGAAATAATATTAACCAATTTTAAAATGTCTTCCCATTCTGCTTTTTAAGAAGTGGAGAAAGGAGGAGAAGCCTAGGACTCTGGCATATACTAGCAAAACTTATTTGTAGTATTAATAATCATACATTTTAGTAGTACCATATATAATGTTTAGTTTTAACAGAAAGTTAAAAACTTATAACTTTATTTTTTTTTGCGGTACCGGGGATTGAACGCAAGGGCGTTCTACCTCCGCGCTACACCCCCGGCTCTATTTTTTTATACTTTATTTTGAAACCAGGTCTCACGAAGTTGCGGAGGGCCTCACTAAGTAGAGAGAGAGAGAGAGAGCTGAGGCTGGCCGCGAACCCGGATCCTCCGGTCTCCGCCTCCCAAAGTACTGGGATTACAAGCATTCGCCACCACGCCTGGCCAAAAACTTATAACTTAATGCTATAACTTATTCAGTCTAGTTCTTGCCCACTTTCAGATCTTTCAGTGGTCCATGCACACTACACAGGAAGAAACGTGGCTATCACATTAGCCATCAGTCTAAACCAGGAAGGCAAAGCTCACAGTAGCTGAGCAGACTTTTGCTCAGTGGAATGGAATTGGGTGTATACGGATGGAGGGTGGGAAGTATCCAAGACTGTTTGAATTATTGCCATAATTCAGTACAATCAGAAGATTAACAAAGAATGGAATCTAGTTCAGATATTTTATGAATTTTTTCTGGTTGTATTTATGTATCCTTCCTCCCAGAAGACCCAGTCAATCATTTGGTATAATCACCAACAACCAAATTCCACCTTTCCCCTTTTTTGATACTAAAATACGCTTCCTTTAGGCCGAGAAATCTAGAACATCACACAGCCAAAGGACTAGATTAGCCATAAAACCACATGATCTTTTCATCTTCAGGAATCCTAGCTAGTACCACGACCATCAGGAAGCCCGTGTAGCTCCTTCATCACTTGTAACTTGCTTAGCACCACAGTTCTGTCCTCAACTGTCTTTCCACAGATATGGGAGTAAGTACAAGTGTTCTCTAGTTCTTTCAGATTCATCTTTAAAATGAATGAAACCTCCTAATTAGGATGTTTGATAAATGATTAAGGGAGCTAAGAGTTAAGACTAAAAACCTAAACAACTAAAAAGGACAGGAATGGCAATTTGATGGAGTTCTATTAAATAATGGTAAGAGTTAGCATGACTTAATCAGCTTAAGTTTTTTGAATTGATCTCTCCCCCCACCCACATGTCCTAACAGCTGGTGAACATTCATACAAAATCAATTTCTCTTGTAGCATAAATTAATCCAATACATTTTGACTAAAATATTCCTTAGTCAAAGTCCTACAGCTAGTTTTTCAATAGTCTGTATTTCTCTTTGTTTTTAAAAACAGCTTTTACTTGCTTTCTTTATTGAAGGATTACTCGGTTCCCTGGTTAGACAAAACTGGTGTATTAGCGATTTTCTACCCATAATGTAAAAGTAATTATATTAAAAGGCAGTGCATTAGAGTTCTGCAGAACAAAAAACAATTTTTACTAACATTCCTATCAGTGGTTTCAGGGAAACATCAACAGTGGTTCTTATTAGCATGTTGTATTACAACATCTGCGGAACTTCAAATATATACCTTCCACAGAAATATATAAATAAATACACACACATGAACATATATCTACATGCATTCCTATGTCCTACCATTTGAGACACCACTTCACTATTTCAGAGTAGGATTTAGACTTTGTAGTGTGTTTAAGTTTTACAGGCAAAAACTGCCACATCAAGCTACCCCTTAAACTAATATTTCTGAAGTGTTGGTCCTTACACACATTTTAGTCCAGAACAAAATTTTCACTGGACCACAGCGAAATGAGAATAAGGCAAGCTGATCTTGTTGCATTTTATTTATTTATTTATTTATTTATTTATTTATTTATTTACTTATTTATTCACTTCGGTACTGGGGGTTGAACTCAGGGGCATTCTACCTCCAAGCTACACCCCCAGTCCTTTTTATTTTTTACTTTTGAAACAGGGTCTTGCAAAGTTGCTAAGGGTCTCACTAAATTGTTGAGGCTAGCCTCTAACCTGCAATCCTCCTGTCTCAGCCTCCCAAGTACTGGGATTACAGGCATGCGCCACCATGCCAGGCCCCATTTAAAATTTATAAATTGTCCTTCCCTTCCACCTTTCCCTTTTTTGATGTTAAAATACTCTCCCTTCAGGCTGAGGATGTAGCTCAGTGGTAGCGTGTGCTCTTCGCATGCTCACTTTGCCCTGGATTCCATCCTCAGCATCACACACACACAAGTCTTCCTTTTGTTAAATAACATTGATGGTAGATATTTATAATATAACAACTCAGAAAAGTAAAAATTGGCAACACTATGTACATAACCCACTCACTCCACCTTGTTTTGAAATTCTGTATATTTGTGAAATTTAAGTCTGGGCACCTCTGCCTTTAGAATATTCAAAGCAAGGAACATATTAGAAAGACTCCATAAATGGGAGAGATGACATGCTGGTACTCTCTTTCAAGGTTAAGAATGTAAAGTTTGGCTCCTTGTCTTGTTAACACCCTTCTCAGAAATCCTGCATGGCTTTCTAAACTATTCAGAATCAAGTTCTGCTTTTTAAAAAAATATTTATTTATTTGTTTATTTGCTTGCTTGCTTGTTTATTCTTTGACAGCAATGGGGGTTGAACCCAGGGTCTCAAACATGCTAGGCAAGTGCTCTACCACTGAGCTATAGCCCCAGCCCTCAAGTTCTTTTTTTGTTTTGTTGCAATTGATATGATTTCTAAGTACTCTTCAGTGAACTCTATTTCTGGATAAGTTTTATTTTCTAAATAAGTACCCCAAGCTGGGTGTGGTGGTGCACATCCCCCAGCACTTGGGAGGCTGAGACAGGAAACCGCAGGTTTGAGGTCAGCCTCAACAATTTAGCGAGACCCTGTTTCAAAATAAAAAGTACAAGCCAGGCGTGGTGGCACACACTTGTAATCCCAGTACTTGGGAGACTGAGACAGGAGGATCGCAGGTTCGAGGACAGCCTCAGCAAGTAGTGAGACTCTCATCAATCTAGTGAGACCCTATTTCCAAATAAGTAAAATCAGACTGGGGGTGTAGCTTGAAGGTAGAATGCCTCTGGGTTCAATCCCCAGTACCACACACACACACACACACACACACACACACACACACAAAAATACAAAGAGGGCTAGGGTGTAGCTCAGAGATAGACAGACTCTGGGTTCAATCTACAAAAAGAAAAAAAAATCACACAAAAAATAATAAGTTCCCCAAATAAAAATTATTCAATAACTTTCTTAATTCTATAATTTCCCTTATTTATTTGGGCTACTTTCTTAATTCTATAATTTCCCTTATTTATTTGGGCTATCGAAGGCAATAATCTCAGTTTTTATCTAATTTTTGGTGTTTTTTTTTTAAAAAAGGTAGCCAGGCATGGTGGTACATGCTTATAATGCCAGTACTTGGGAGGCTGAGACAGGAGGATCGCAGGTTCATGGCCAGCCTCAGCAATTAAGTGAGGTCCTCCGCAACTCAGTGAGACCCTGTTTCAAAATAAAGAATAAAATAGGGCTGGGGGTGTAGCTCGGAGGTAGAATGCCCCAATCCCCAGTACCACAATAAATAAATAAATAAATAAATAAATAAATAAATATAATAAGTTCATCACAGAGAATTAGAGAATCATGGAAATCACAAGGGAGAAAAATTAAAATAACTCATAATTCTACCAAGATTACCATTGTTAATATTCTGGTCATAACATTCTGTATGGTATATATGGTTACCATGATACCATATATGCTATTAAATATTTTAATACTATTAATACTATGAAATAAGGAGTTTTTAATGTTTGTATAATATTCCCAAGGATATTAAAATTTATTTAATGAACACTTTAGTTCAAATATTTTTAACAAAGAAAACTTAAAAACACGTATCTCTTACTTATTACTTAATTAGTACCAAATTAGAGCATAGTAAAAATAAATAAATAAAAGCAAACAACAACAAAAAACCCAACCAAAAGTTGACCTTCCAAAAGTTGAAAGGTCATATCATTCTATTCTTTTTGATATGTACTGTAATCATTTTCTGGTTAAATAGTCAATTTAAATATTATTCAGACTGACATTCTTCATTGTGTTTCTTTGTGGCTATCAGTTATAGGGAACTTCCTATATATTGGGTAGGTTAGGCTTTATATTACCTCTTTAATGTTTTAAACAAATGATTAGACACAAAAAAAGTAACTGAGGTATGTAACAAATTAACAATCTTAGATTCATATATTTCAATATTAAAGACATTTCAATTTTAACTTACCTTGAACAAATTTGACACAGTGATTGAAGAGAAACACTGGGCATATAGGTTAAGGCAGCATTATAACACAACAAAAGGAATGTCAACACTTCAAACCTAAACACAAACCAAAGGAATATTAATAAATCCTTAGAATTCTAGGAAGCCAAGCCATAAAAGGGGAGAGGGAAGTTTTGGGGGAAAATACTATGTTAAACAGACTTGTACAATATAAGCATATCAATAACAATACAAACTGAAAGAAAAAAAAAGACTTTCCAAGAAGTCACAGTCATACAAAACATCTTAAAAACTCAATGTTAGCTGGGTGTGGTGGCTCAGGCCTGTAATCCTAGTACTTGGGTGGCTGAGACAGGAGGATTGCAGGTTTGAGGCCAGCCTCAGCAACTTAGCAAGACCCTTTTTCAAAATAAAAAAAGCTGGGGATGTAGCTGGAAGATAGAATTGTCCTGGATTCAATCACCACTATCAAAAAAAAATTAAAAATACAAACAAAGAAACCCCTCAATGTTCCAGATAACATCTGAAGCAAATGCAATGACAAATCTAGTTGTGTTTTCCTCTTCCATAAAATGACTCAATATTCAAATAAGTTGTTACATATAACTCACTAAACATTATTTATAAATTTGCTTAAATCTTTTTATTTTTTAAATCAGTGTGGTAGACTAAGAAGTTTCGTCTCTACAATGTACCTATTCTGTGCTGTCAGCATCTCCCTTTGAGGATGAGGTCCACTGTAGACAACTTTTGACAAACCATGCTGGGATAGCGCACTCTCAGTCAGAGCCATGGACCCAATGCTGGAAGGCTAAAGAAAAGACATTTGAACAAAGAAAAAATAGCTATTCTGTTGAAAATGTGATATTTAGACTATATGCCACACTAAGAATAGCTACCAGTAACATCATATATCTTATCAATATTCAGACTGTCCACTGCTCAAAGATTTAATAAAAATTAAACACTGAACTACAAATAAAAAATAAAAAATAGTTTAAGTCCAAAAAATTCTACCAAGGAAAATATGCAAATGCCACACACACACACACACACACACACAACTGCACTAGTCTTATCTATCAGAAAGAGAACAAAACTGTTCAAGAAGAATACTTTCTATAGACCTCTTAATATCAGACTTTGGATCAAAGCTTAATGATTTTGATTTCCCATTTAAGTTTAGGGAACAGTCACCACTCTGGGTGGTGCCTTATTCTTTTTTTTTAGATACTAATAAATTTATCAATATTTTTGCCTAGGTAATTAATTACACTCAAGTTTCTGGCAATATCAAAGCTTGGGACTCAATAAACTTTGTTAAAATGTTACTTACTTCATGATATACAGATGGTTTGGATAAAGATGGAATCGTAAAACTCAATACTTTGCTATGTCCCTGTTTGTCAACTATTTCCTACAAAAGTAAAGAAAATAGTTTAAGATAGTTACTTTTTTACAGTAAATTTAAATTGTTAGGCCAAATTGTTTGACGAGACATGAATAGAAAGGAATTTTAAAGTCAATTAAAATCTTAAACAATGATAATTCATTATCAATTATTCATAAACACCAGTAGTTAAAATGTACATTCTTCCACTTTTCAAATAAAAGTAGGGCTAGGGTATAGCCCAGTGGTAGATGCTTGCTCCACAAATGCAAAGTCCTGGGTTCAACTCCCAGCACTGCAAACGAAAAGACTAAAATAAAAGTAACATAGTTTTCAGGATGGCTGGGATATAGATATAGTGTCTTAATAACCATTGATCTTCATGTAACAAGCTACATTTTCTAAATCAATTAATGATTTAAACATGAAATATGTCAAAAAAGGACTTTTTCTTTGTAGTTGTGGGGATTGAATCCATGACTTCACACATGTTAGGCAAACACTTTACCCTAGCCCTCTTCTCCATTTTAAAAAATACAAACCTTAAGTATCTAGACCATCAATATGATCAGTATACAAACTATTAGTGATGCAAACTATGTTAAACAATAGCATAAACTCTGGAGATGTTGCAGGTCTTATGGAACTATGACTGGTGAATATTAGATTAAATCTTTTCTCCTAAATCTTTTCTGAAGGTCAGAAACAGATGACTTGTATGTAGGTAAGTTAAAATGGATATTAAGTTTAAGATGCAAAACTGACATTTTTTCAGAAACCTCTATAAATTTTCTTTTTCTTTTGCAGTACTGGGGATTGAACCTAGGGGCATTCTACCTCTGAGCTACACCCCCAGCCCTATTTTTTTTATTATTTATTTTGAAACAGTGTCTCACTAAATTGCGGAGGGTCTCACTAAGTAGCTGAGGCTGGCCGCGAACCCAGATCCTCCAGTCTCAGCCTCCCAAGTACTGGGATTACAAGCGTGCACCACCATGCCCGGCTATATAAAATATTTTAAGTGGTCTAATTTTAGGACTTTAATCAATCCATAAAAGTATATTTAAATAATTATATTTGTGCTTATGTGGCTCCCAACCCATAAAGTTATTTTGCTGAGAATATATTAAAAAACAAACTAAATGAGAAGCAGCTACAAAATTATGCATTTGGTTTTACCAAAAAAAGCATTTTGTTAATACATTAAATACAAACCAAATTGTAAACCCCTAGAAGAAGAGCTTCAATGCATCCACTGCTGTGCACATTTCTGCTGGCTGAGACTGCAAGGTAGCACCAAATCAGTTCTGGGAGAAACTGCAGCGTAAATCGAAGCAACTGCTCCTCCCCACTTCGATAGAATTCAAAGAGCTGGTGACAGACAGGTTCTAGCAACTGGAAGAAAGATGGAATTTTAGTTCAAGAACTGGACTATATTTGAATGACATTGTTATATGAAAGTTTTTTTCAGATTAGTAACTATTGAAATATATAAATGGGGTTTTTTGAAGCAAAACTATTCACTGACAAGCTATTAATAAACCTTTTGAATTCTGGTAGGTCAAACAGTGCAAAACAAGTAATATATGGAAGCACATGCGAGCTTTAAAATATTCTATAACTCTAAGGTAGTATTGTTATTAAAATCATGTTGTTTAACTTCTTAAAACAGCTAAGTTATAAGAAGTTTCTTCCTTAATGTCTTTTCTTCCTGGTAAATTACATGCTAATATGTAAATGATTGGCTACAGGGTAGAAGAAATTGAAGCAGAACCCCTGGGCTGTTACTGTCACATCTCCCTCCTAAGCTTATAATTAGGTAGCATATGACCGCAATGACTGGTGTACAGGGTGGCCATATAGTTATAGAGCCCCTAGATCCAAATTCCTATTGTAACCATGGTTAATTGCCCCTGGATAACTTAATATGGCTGTCATTTCATTTTAGACCTAATTTGTAGCCATCTATACCTTTTCTCTTCCACTACACCCCCAACTTTATCAAGTTAAAAAAGCTGACTGAATCTTGTGTGTGTGTGGTACTGGCGATTCAACCCAGGGGCATTCTACCAGTGAGCTACACCTCCAGCCCCTTTTATTTATTTATTTTTCTTTGAAACAGGGTCTTGCTAGGTTACTGAGAGTCTCACTACATTGCCGAGGCTGCCCTTGAATCTGCCATCCTCCCATTTCAGTCTCCCTGCCATCCTCCCATCTCAGTATCCCAAGTAGTGGGCTTACAGGCATACACCACCATGTCTGGCAGACTGACTCTTTATAATAGACTTAAAAAAAAAAGAAAGGCAAGATAAGAGACTACTATAGGTAAGGATTGTCTTAAAGTATATACAATGATCACAAATCATGATCAAATATGTTAAAATATTAACAAAGTACTGATTTTTCAAGGAAACTATTAGGCTGTTATGTTTTTCAACAAACTTTATACTTCACTAAGAGGCAACAGATTTAAGTCAATTTACTAGACAGATTTTCTACTACAAATAATTGTAACGCACAGAAACCAATTTAAAGTGGATAATTTATTTCAAATAAGTTAAATATGTAAACTGAGCATAGAGTCAATATTACTTATACAAGGTTTAACTAAAGTTACTCTTCAGTAAACATTAACTAAATCAAACTAGTCTGTCCCATTGAAAAATTATCTAACTTCCAACAGTTACTCTTCCATAAGGACTACTTTTCCAATCTCAAAATGGTCTTTAGGGGGCAACAGGTGGCCACTGTGGCCACAGAAAGATAACAGGAAATTGCAGGACAGGAGGCAAAGTAACTCCATTCATAGATGGCAAGAAAAGGCTTTAGGGTAGGAATTTGGATGGATGGGATTAAATGTGGCAGGAAGAAAGATTGGTAGGGGAATGTCTAGCTTTGGGATAGAGTTTTTTTTTTTTTTTTTTTTTTTTTTTTT
>PVJS01013380.1:0-42167 GCA_004027185.1 Glis glis | reverse complement strand
CCATTTTGATTGTGAAGAATACCCAGGATCAAACTTTGTGACACTAAAGGAAGTATAATTGTATGAATAAATATCTGCTGTTGCCAGGCATAGTGGTGCACACTTGTGATCCCAGTACTTGGGAGGCTGAGACAGGAGGATCTGGGTTCGTGGCCAGCCTCAGCTACTTAGTGAGGCCCTCCGCAACTTAGTGAGACCCAGTTTCAAAATAAAGAATAAAAAATAGGGCTGGGGGTGTAGCCCGGAGGTAGTATGCCCCCGGGTTCGATCCCTGGTATGGCAAAAAAATACATATATATATATCTACTGTTTTGTATTTGTAAACTTATATGTGGCTATTCTAAGAAGTCTTCTTTTCCCTGCTCCACCAAGGTGATATTAAACTGATGGTACACATTAATAGGATCTTTTTAAAAAAGTTAATAGTTGATTTTCAAAACAAAAGTCATCATTTAAAATAGTTATATATATATATATATATATATATATTTTTTTTTTTTTTTTTTTTTTTTTTTTTTTTTTTTTTTTTTTGCCGTACTGGGGATTGAACCCAGGGGCACTCTACCTCCGAGATACACCCTGAGCCCTATTTTTTATTCTTTATTTTGAGACAGGGTCTTACTAAGTTGCGGAGGGCCTTACTAAGTAGCTCAGGCTGGCCGCGAACCCGGATCCTCCAGTCTCAGCCTCCCAAGTACTGGGATTACAAGGGTGTGCCACCACGCCCGGCTAAAATAGTTATATTTTTAAGAGAGATTCCATCTTCCCTGAAACTAGGATTTTCAGGACAATTAATTTCCCAAGGATTTGAAATTACTAAGGTTTGATAGTACAGGTTGAATATCCTTTATCCAGAAGGCTTGGGACCAAAAGTGTTTTAGATTTTGGCTATTTTGGGATTTTGGAATATCCACATATACATAATGAGATATCTTGGGGTTGGGACTCAAGTCTAAACACAAAATTCATTCATGTTTCTGTGCACCTGACACACATAGCCAGAAGGTAATTATATACAATATTTCTAATGAGCTTGTGTCATTATTTTTTTGTTTTTCTGTTTGTTTTGAGCCCATGTTTTGATTGAGACCTGTCACATGAGGTCAGGTGTGGAATATACTTGGTACTTAACAAATATCTACTGAATTGCTTAAAATTATATCAACCTTCATAAAGCTGAATTTTTATGCTCAATTATTAATGTACACCCAGATTTAATTAAAAAAAATTTTTGCTTCATTCTCAGCAAATTAAATGAATCAGGACTGGCTATCTTTGAACACATCCTGTTCCTCTATAAGTCCTTTGGTATAGTTGATTGATTTTATCATCTCTGGTATATTCTCAATTGGCTTAAGAAGGAATCATATCCTATTCTTCCTAATAAAATTGAACATAAGCATTTTAGGGCAGGGACATTAAAACTTTTAAACTCAAATGCTGGAAAAATACTTACAAAGTCCCAAATACTTACAAAGTCCCATATATACTTACAAAGTATATATGTCCTCTCTCTAGTATCAAGCACGATGTTTAACTGGTCTGTTTCTCAGTATAGCATTTCCTGAAGTTCAATTCCAATATATTATGAGTCAATCATCAGAAAGATGATTGAACCATTAGAATATTCATATTTGGTTCACTTATATACATATATATTCACTGGAAAATTAGCCTATTCTTTTATTTTGAATTGTTTTAAAAAGAAGGTATACTATGAATGCTAGCTACTTATGATCATACACATGAAACAATTTACCTTTCTTTAAAATGATCTATTCTGTTTTTTTTTTTGGTATTACATTTGAATTCTCTCCTATTACCCAGTTTTATTTAGCTAATTATATTCTTGCTTGGACTCTCCAAATACATAAATGTAATTAGGAATGTCATGGGGAATATATGTTCGTGATGTTATATGACACCTTTAATACACACATTTTAAGCAGTCTACTCAAAAGAAAGAATTTATTGAATGCCTGTGTGCCCCAGCATCATGAAGGATGCAAAGTAGACAACATGGTCTTTAACTTTATTTTTTTGCAGTACTGGGGATTGAACCCAGGGCATTCTACCTCTGAGCTACACCCCCAGCCCTATTTTTTGTTCTTTATTTTGAAACAGGGTCTCACTAAGTTGCGGAGGGCCTCACTAAGTAGCTGAGGTTGGCTGCAAACCTGGATCCTCCAGTCTCAGCCTCCCAAGTACTGGGATTACAAGCGTGCGCCACCACGCCCGGCTGGTCTTTGACTTTAAGGACTGTGTAGTCTAGCTGGAAACGTTTATGTGATGAAAGTGAAATTAATTAGTAAATTTGGTCCAACTAGAAAAAGAGATTCATGAATAAATGGGGGATGGAACTGACCTCTAATGGAGGAACAAGATTGAACTGGCAAAAAATGGGGAGGGTATCCCTAATGAGGGACCTAGAATAATCAGAGAGGTGGGAATTAGCATAGCACATTGTTGGAACAGCAAGGAGAACCAGTTGAAAAGGTTTATTAGAAATATTTGGGAGAAATATATTTGAAATTTTTATGTGGGGCCAATTTATGGAGCACCCAATTATCTAAGAAGCTTTCATTTCGCCTCCTGGCCTTGGCTTCTTTTTGCTCGCATATATAAAATTATTTTTCTTAATGCTAACAGTGACCTCTGTCAAATAGCATTTTTCCAGCTTATAATAGTTCCTGGTTCCTTTTTTTTAAACATTGGGGTAGGTTAATTCCCAGGAGCCATGATTGTATAATGTGATTCAATTCTAATGTCAGTTGATCGAAGCTGGAGATGTTCTCATTCTGGCTAGATCAGAGACACCACTCTACAACTCTGGAATTGAGACAGAAAGGAATTGGCTGAATCAATGTGACTCTTCATGGAGCTGTAGCTGTGAGTGTTACCCTGGGAGCCATGTGTGGCCACCTTGTGCTGCCACATAGACTAGGCAGATGAGAAATCCATTCTTCCCAGGAAAAGAAAGAGGCAGACACATAGAAGCAGAGACATGTGATGGAGCACTCGTAGTTCCCAGCGGCCTCCAGTTTTCCCCTCCACTGCTTCCCCTGCTACATTTCTGCTCTTGGATTCTGAGACACCCTGTATCTTTTATAACCAATCCCCTCTTTCTGTTAAAGCTGGCTTGGTTTAGGGTTATAAATCTAAGTGTCAGTGTTCACAGCCCATTCCTGCCCTAACCCCTTGGCTGCCATCCCCATTTCCCTTTTGTTTCTCTTTACCTCCATCCTTGGATGAAATGCTAACAGAAATAGGGAGAAGCTGGGAGTATAAACTGCATATGCCTAGGGCTATTGAACAGATGATGGCTTCATTAGCCCAAATCTCCCAGGACCTGTGATGCAAAGGGATAGGGAACAAGAAAGCTGGAAAAAAAAATTGTTAGGGCCACTCTGTGTAGCCTGAGGTACTCTGGGGGTCACCTGAGAGACCACTCCTTGCTGAAGGGACCCTCAGCAGCTCCAGTGCCAGCTGTACCCCATCATATTAAGAGTCCTACTCAGCTGGGAATGGTAGCACATGCTTGTAATCCCAGTACTTGGAAGGCTGAGACAGGAGGATCACAGGTTCTAGGCCAGCCTCAGCAACTTAGGGAGGCCCTCTGCAACTTAGTGAGACCCTGTTTTAAAATAAAAAATAAATAAATAAAATAGGGCTGGGGGTGTAGCTCAGAGGTAGACCCTAGGACCCTGGGACACTAGGGCCTACCTAGGACCACCAAACCCTAGGACCACCAAAAAAAAAAAAGAGTCCTATTCTTTGTCACCTCAGCTACAGTGGTTTCTACCAGATGTACACAGAGGTATAACTGTCCTTTATCACTTGAAGAGGTCACTATAACTGGGAAATCACAAACATGGCATCTTAGGAGAGAAACCCCTTCCTGCTGACAGGATCAGGCACAGAAGAAGGTGGAGAAGCCTGAGTACTCAGAGCCTCGCAGGGACACCTAAAGACAGATAAGCAAGCCCCAAACCAGCTAGCTGACAACTGTGTCAACATGATCACAGCTTTATCCAACAGCTAAACTAAAAATAACCTGTCACTTCACCACAGCATTGCTGCCTGGCCCTGAGGTGCAGAACAAAGGCTGAAATACGGGCTGCTGCGGCACTTCCAGTGATGTAAGGCCTCGTGACGTCAAGAAGGAGTCAGAGATGTGAGCATGTGCAGATCACCTAGGAAGGCAACCACTCGGCACTCTGTTTATTAGGCTAATGCTTTGCCTCTCTTAGTAGCGATTTATTTGTGTCTCTTCAAAGGGCAATCAGTATGTGGTGTTGGCTTCTTTCTGACGTCATTTGGTAATTATAATTCCTGGTTATTTTACTTGTGTTGGTAATAGTCTTGTTCATATTTTTTGTAAAATATTATTGGAGCCAGGCATGATGGCAGATGCTTGTAATCCCAGTACTTGAGACAGTACTTGAGACAGGAGGATCACAGGTCCCTGGACAGCCTCAGCAACTTAGTGAGGCCCTCTGCAACTTAGTGAGACCCTGTTTCCAAATAAAATAGGGCTGGGGGTGAAGCTTAGAGGTAGAATGCCTCTGGGCTCCATCCCCAGTACCACAAAGACAAAACAAAACAAAACAACTTCCTAAATGGTAGCATAAAAGGAAACTAAGCACCAATCTTAGCCGGGTGTTGTGGCACATGCCTGTAATCCCAGTACTTGGGAGGCTGAGACAGGAGGATCGCAGGTTCAAAGCCAGCCTCAGCAATTTAGTGAGGCTCTCAGCAACTTAGCGAGACCCTGTTTACAAATAAAAAAATACAATAGGTCTGAGGTTGTAACCCAGAGGCAGAAGGCCCCTGGGTTCCATCCCTAGTATCATACACACACACAGACACACACACACACACACACACAAATATTATTGGACTACAGATGTTTGAGGGGAAGAATCATGTCTTTTTTTTTTTGTGGTGCTAGGGGTCGAACCCAGGGTCTTACGTGTGCTAGCCAATTGCTCTACTACTGAGCTACATTCCCAGCCCCAAGAGTCATTCATCTATCTCCATGTCTCTACAAACAAGTCCTAGCAACTTAGAAAACTCTCAATAAAATATTTATTGGATCAATGAATGAATGAACAACTGAACAAATAGCAAAAATCCAACATTATAAGAAAGGTCTAGGAAGGCCTGAAGAAACTAATGATTGGTCTGAATCTTCAGAGAGTCGATGAAGTTAAGCATTAGTAAAGCAGAAAGGGAGAGAGACGAAGGAGATTGAATGTTCTAGGTCTTTGAAATTCCCATCAAGGGAATTCAAGTGGTTTAGCATGACCTGTGGGTGGAAGGAAGGGATGAAGCAGAAGAGATGGGCAGGGCCCAGAGGAACTTCGTAGACTTCACTAAAGAGTTTGCATGTGATTGTACAGGTGATGGGGGATCATGGTAAGATTTTCAGTGGGAAAGGAACACAGTGAGATTTTCTTCTGTAACGTTTTTGTTGGCAGCAATGTGACAGGTCATTGGTAGCAGGGACGGAGATGGGTCAAGATGGGATCACAGAGATTAAGTAGGCACCCCCTGCCATCAGTATTCAGATGAGAGATGAGAAGTTCTGACCAATGGCTGAAAAGATCCACTTCCAATCTCCTCCTCCTCCTACCATCAGTTTTCATCACCTGGCAACACATCACATCCTCCTTCAGGAAGAGTGCCTGGAGATGCTGAGTATTAACTGAACATGCCAACCACAACTGAGCTCCACTAACTTTTACCTTAGTTGGCCCAGTCCCAAAGGTAAAGTGGTACTTTCCAGAATGCCCATGGGCAGAACCCTCCTTCCTCCATGAAAGAACCCAATGTCCCTTTCTGACACCAGTCCTTGGACCACCTCACATCTCTCAGCAGTTAGTATGCCCACCTGTAACTTTGCACTTTTTCAACAAGGGAACAAAAAAGAAGGGGCAAGAGAGGAGGAGAAGCAGAAGGTGGCAAAGGAACAAGGCAGACGGTAAGGACCCTTTATCTCATTCATGAATTAAGAAGAGTTAAAGTGGTTGAAAGAAATTGATTAGATCTTATGGCATATTATCAAGAGTCAAATTTTACAAGAGAGGTTTAGGATAGGTGGAAAAAATGTCCCTGGTTATTTGCTTGGCTTATTTAGGAAAGACAATGAGCTCTCCCTTCCAGAGAGTGAGCTAGAAGGATCAAACCCCTTCCCCTAGGATGGCAGTTCTCAACTTTGACTATACAATGGAATTAACTAAAGATTTTTAAAAATACTGATGCCTGGAACATATCACAAGAAATTCTAATTTCATTGGTTTATGTATGATTTGGGAATTGGTCCTTTTATCGAACCCTCTGGGTGATGTGAACACACAGTTGGGCTGAGAACCATTGCTCTAAACCAGGGGTCAGCAAACTTTTCTATAATAGGCCAGAGAGTAAATATTTTAGGTTTTGTTGACTATGTGATCTGTGGTACAACCACTCTACTCTGCTGTTAGAGCCACAGACAATATGTGAGTGAGTCCAACTGTGTTCCACGAATACTTTATCTATGAAAATGGGCAGTGGGCTGGATTTGGCTCATGAGCCATAGTTTATTGACACTGCATACTCCAAGGGATGGTTGGATTAGCCACGTTGCTGAGTAAGTTGTGGGGAACGTCAGAAGAAATACTCTAATTTTAAAAAGACATTTGGAAGAATGTTCTAGTTTTATTTTAGTATAATGAGATATGTTTCTGAGTTCCATTTCATAAAATGCTTCTGGGAAAGTAAAGTTTAATGACAATTGGTGAAAATTCATCTTACTATAACTGTCTATTCAAAATGAAACAGTGGGGCCAACTCCACATTCAAAATCTGCCAACAAAGGTTTTAGATTTAAATCTTCATTCAATATGAATTAGCCCCAACTTATAGCAAAGCTGTCAGGTTAGGTCTGGGGAGTAAGAGAAAGCAAGAAAGAAGCAGACTATTAACTTTCATTAAATCTCTATGTTCTTTTGGATTCTTAAGGAGACCAATGTGACTTTTGTGCTTTGAAGAAAAAAACCTAATAAGATAAAAAGAAGAAAAAAAAATAACCTGCAAAGGTGAATAGAAGGGTTAGACATGAAAGATAGACACAACCTTGGAACCTGAACAAGGACAGCGAAAGTTAGAATCCAAGTAAGAGGAAGGTCTCTGCAAGGAGAGAGGTGACCTGTGCACTGATCTGTTGTGTTCTCCCATTTCCCTGGCTGGAGTTCAGCCATGAGCCTGGGTTTTGCTGCTGTTTTCTTTTTAATCTGACATGGAGAATTAACTTTAATTTATACTATCACTTTGTGCTGGAGAAAACTAGAGAAGGCAAAGACACATTAGAAAAATGAAATTTGCCTAGTCATTAAGCTTCTGTCCAGTCATTACTGATTTTACCCCTCTGTATGGAAGAGTAGTCAAATGACAGATGGCTGCATATCATGCTCCTTGTCATCAGGGTGATGAGCTGTAAGGGCTGTGTTGTCCTCACCTTTATCCTATCGATGTTGGCTTCCATCTTCAGCTGTTCTACCAGCTTCCTGGCCTGTGCTATGCTGGCGGTGTTGTTGCTGGCCATTGGAGTGCCGGATGAGTTTTTCAGATACTCTAGAAAAGAGAACAAAGAGGAAGACTTCAGAGAGTTTACAAGCCACCAGAAGTGCAAGTTCTTCACGAGTGGGGGAATCGTGAAACATGGTTGTAGCCAGGTCTGGTTTCCGCAGCCCTCTACAGTCAGCATTATGTCTGATTGCCAGACAGACTGGAAGATGAGAACTTCTCTAGTTCTCTCCCCTACACCATCTCTTCTTCAGAGGGGGTGTGTGAGGGGAAGAACATTCACCAAAGTAGATAGAATGAGATATGCTGCCACACTAAGAAAACAAGATAGTCACATTATCTTTGGTACTGGTTATTGAACCCAGGGTCATTCCACCTCTGAGCTCCCCACCCCCAGTCCATTTCTAATTTTTTTTATTTTGAAACAAGGTCTCACTAAGTTGCTGAGGGTCTTACTAAGTTGCTGAGGCTGACCTTGAACCCGCGATCTTCCTGTCTCAACCTCCTAAGTATTAGAATTACAGGCAAGTGCCACTGTGCCCAGCTAAATTATCTTAATTTATGAAATAAGCACAAAATGGTAAGGGTGACAGTGTGCATTATAGCTGCTGTGGTTGCTGTAGTTTATTGGGTCCTAATATTTTCAGATACTGGGTTAAGTGTCCTCAGAGGATGAGGGAAAGATGAGAAGAGGGGTGGACAGTAAATTCTAGCCTCCTTCAGGACTGCAGCCTCTGTTTTCCATGTTCTCCTGATGGGCTCACACCCTACCCTGCTGGCTAACAGCAACAACACCTCAGTCTACCACGCTGCAGAGATTCTCAGTGTCACTTAATCCAGCACTGTTGTAAACAGCCATTCCTTCCCATTCTATTGGAAATACAGCTCGATTCATATCTATCTGCTTTATTCTCAGTTCTTTGGAAGCACATCTATAACATCTGGGGGAGGGACTGTCATGTCTGAATTGTTAATACATTAAAGAGTTTACCAGTGTTTTTCTCCATTAAGTATAAAAGAATTACCCCTTTTACAAATATGGAAATGCAGTGCACTTGCTTTGAGCAGAGCTCTGCACCTATGTAGATCATGAGGTGGGTTCTTCTCTGGGCAGACCTCCCTCGGGGTGCCCCACACACCTTCCTACCCCCATCCCTACCTGATTTCCCTTCCAATCCTTTCTTGACCCATCCTCTGACTATTCTTCTTGGCCATCTTGAGAAGCATCCTGTATTCTTTCCAGTGCCCATCTCCCCCACATTCTGGTTGGGTCTTACTTCATGTCAAGGCGCCTCATGCTATTTCAGGACCATCTGTGTAAATACGCCCTCGAGGTCACAGATGACAACAGTGAAGCAGCCTCTGATCTGAGAGCTGCAGTTTAACTGGAGTGTGCAACCCAGGAAAGGAGAAGCACTGGACGCCATCTCCGTCAACACTGTCCGATCTTTTTCTGAAGATATTATATTAACAGCTTTGGCCTTTCCTAGCTTCAAGAACTCTTCTTATCTAGTGATGGAGCAGGATCAGGTTACCCATCTCAAAAAGGAAAGAAGACACAGAAAACCTGGGGAAGGAACAATAACCCCTGATGAATTTTATTTTCATTTTTTAGGTACTGGAGCTAGAGCCCAGGGGCATTCTACCTCTGAGCTATATCCCCAGACCTTTTAATTTTTTAAAATTTTGAAACAGGATCTTGCTAAGTTGCTGAGGGTTTCAATAAGTTGCTGAGGCTGGCCTTGAACCTGTGATCCTCCTGCCTCAGCCTCCCAAGTACTGGGATTCCAGGCATGTGACATAATACATGACTGTCAGCTGAATTTTACATACAGATTTACTTGCCCATGAAAACCGAGAAATAATTTTCTTAATTACCAAAAAAAGCAAAGTCTATAAATCACCTCATTTGCTACTTCCTTCTTGATATATAATTCTAGCTACCCAACGGCATTTGCAGTATAAATTGGAAGATAATTAACTGTTCCCTCAATTTATTTTCAAAGGGTTTGGAGACAAAAGGAAAAAAAAAGTGAGAGGGAAGATTGAAGGAATTTTTGAAGCCACGAAAGATCTCCAGACTCTGTTTTCATATACTTGAAGACCCAGGGAGGGGGAAATGCACGTAAAAAAACAAAACAAAACAAAAAACCCCTATGATTTCATCAGCATGGTTAGGCACCCAGTCATCTCAGTCCACGGTAATTATGTGCCCCCAGTCAAACACACGTCTAACAGCCTTGCAAAACTTCGTAGGGCGGAGATGGAGGAGCGACTCATCTAGTAGGTGGCCTACCTTTCCATTCATCCAAAGCTAGAAGCGACCATGATCTAGAGCACCCAGACACTGCTCTCTGTGAAGCTGATGTTTCTGCTGAACTAGAATTCATTCATCACAGAATTGTCCTAGAATGCACATCATCACAGAATTACCAAATCCTCATTGGGTCTGAGAGAGATTTGGGAGTCTGGCCAGCTTCTGCCCTTGAACCTAAACCAGATCACACTGTAACTTGTAGCAGAAACCACAATTTGCCTCACAATATACCTTCCTTTCTTCCTCACTAGTAATTATTTTTTAATAAAGATCATAAGAGCCCTAAACCTTAGCTGGTATAGTTCACTGCAAGATACATTCTCCAGCCTTCCTTTCAAGAAGGTACAGTTGCCTAAGTTTTGGCAACTTAGAAGTGTCCTTGAAGGAAGGAGTTGTACCCCCTGCGTCTCCTTCCTCCTGCCACTGACTGTCTCACACACTAGTGTCAGCAGGGAGGATCTGCGCCTTAATGACTGTGTAGAGACACCACGCCAACTGTGGACTGGCCAGCTTTGATGTGAGAGAGAATTAAGTCCTATCTTGCTTATACCACCATTATTAAGACTTTCTTTGTCACTGGCCACCACCAGACCTGCTATTAGCTGATTAAATGCCCCATTATTTTCACTGGAGTATCTAGGAAAATCTGTGTCCCAAGGCCCTTTCAAGATCTCTGGGAAAAGCCGTGGGTGTTCCGAAGAGACCAAGATAGAGAGTGTATTAGTCCTATGGCTGCTGTAATAGATTGCTATGCATTTAGTGGCTTGCACAATAGAAATTTTACAGTTCTGGAGATCAGAAGTCTGAAACAGGTCTCACTAGGTTAAACCCAGGGGCAAGCAGGGCTGCATTCCTTGTGGAGGTAGATTCTGTAAGGGAGAATCCACTTCCTTTCCTTTCTAGCTTCTAGAGGCTGCCAGCATTCTTTGGCTCTTAGCCTCTTCTTCTCCAAAGCTGCAAGGGTGAGATGAGACCTCACATCAGGTTGCTCTGACCTCTGAAGTCACATCTCCCTGTGATTCTAACTCCTCACCTGCTTTCCTTTTCCACTTTTAAGGACCCTTGTAAACTACATTGTGCCCACCTGGATAATCTCCCTCCCTTTAGGTCAACTGATTAGCAATCTTAATTCCATCTGCAACCTGAATTCCCCTTTGCTGTGTAGCATAAACGTATTTATAGGTTCCAGGAATTGGGACATGACCAACTTTGGGGGTGGGAAAGTTATCTGCCTGCCATGGAAGACCTCTGTACAAGGAGGAAAAGGAAGTAGGGCAGAGGGGAATTGAGATGGGGAAAGAACAGGAAGGAACAGGTGTATAGAAATGTAATCCCAGTACTTGGGAGGCTGAGACAGGAGGATCGCAGGTTGAAGGCCAGCCTCAGCAACTTAGTGAGGCCATCTGCAACTTAGTGAGACCCCGTTTCAAAATAAAAGAACAAAATAGGGCTGGGGGTGTAGCTTGGAGGTAGAATGCCCCAGGTTAAACATAGGCTTTGGGTTTCTTGTTTTAGGCAGGTACGTCCTGAATGTCCCTGTTTTACCATATGACCCAGGCAGAGTCCTGTGCCACTTTTATTTATTAATTTTTTCAGGATCATCAATTTTAAGATTTGTAAGAAACAGAACTCTATTAAGAACCATCTCAGGGCAGGGGGAAGTTTCCTAGGAAAGTCTCTGCGGTCTCTCCCAGGTGGAGGCTCCAGATGACCTCGTGACTGAGATTTCTGTGGAGAAGCCCCTGGCGGGTTTGCGTCCCTCCTGCAGCCCTCTGAGTCTACGCTGCGCTGGCCGATGTCAGGGTCCAGGGCATTGGTACTGTCCATCTTAGTGGTCTGGTTTCATTGGAGACACTTTGATGTTAAATCCTCAGCACCTCTCTCCCCTCTCACTAGAGCTACTGGTTAGGTCCAGGGCAGATCTTTGGGGGCCAGCACACAGCAGCAATATATTTGTATGATATGGGTCACAATTTTCCTGGTTGCCGGCGTCCAGCCCTGGCTGTTGTCTGGGGTTCAGGCTGCAGGCTCACAGCGGGTTTTCCAAGTGGAGGGGGTGTCTTTTTCTGCCATTGGTCCCTGGGAAGATGAGCTGCTCTCTGTCTCCCCGGTGCTGCTGCTCCTTATGCAGGGATTGGCATGGGGGGGGCTCAGGATCATGCTGGGGGGCTATGCTGGGAGTGGGGGGTCCTCTCCCCCAGGCTGGGAAGGGGAATGGCAGGCTGTGTCTCCCAACATGGTACCTCATTGCTGTGTCCTCAAATGCTGGAGGGGCAGAAAGATTGAACTCACCATCTTAGGCCCTTTCCTTTTTTCCTTTTTTTTTTTCTTTTTCCTCATTGTTTTCTTTTTGTGGTGCTGGGGACTGAACCCAGGATCACTCTACCACTGAGCTATATCCCCAGCCCTTTTTATTTTATTTTCAGAGATATGTTGCTAAGTTGCCCAGACTGGCCTCCAACTTGTGATTCTCTTGCTTCAGTCCAGTGAGTAGCTGGGAGTACAGGATTGTGCCATCATGTCTGCCTTAATATATGTACATTTTAAAAATGTGTGTGTGCAGTGCTGGGGATCAATCTAGGACCTTGTGCATGCTAGACAATTGTTCTCTTCTTTCTAACTTTCTTTATTTTTTGTACTGAGTATTGAACCCAGGGGCATTCTACCTCTGAGCAACATCTGTAGCCTTATTTTATTTTGAAACAGGGTCTCAATAAGTTGCCGAGGGCCTTGCTAAATTGCTGAGGCTGGCCTTAAACCTATGATCCTCCTGTCTCAGCCTTCCAAATATTGAGATTACAGTCGCATGCCATGACACGGGGCATGAGTGGTCTTTTCTAAAGGCACACATCCTGTCCACCAGCTTGGAGCCTAAGCACCTCCTCGGTGCCACTTTGAGAATCCCTTAGTGCACTTTCCCCTTTTCATATCCAACTGTCTTCCCATGAAAGTAATGAGGAACGCCCTCCTGAAGAGAAGGAAGAACTACAGAGTCCTAGTCCAGGGGTCTAAAGAGTCACTTAGCTCCCTGAAAAGTAACTGTTGCATTTGGATCAAGGGTCAGGATCAAGTGGAAAGGACATTTGGGCTTAGTGTCCCTTGGTGGGGGATCTTTATTGACTGGAAGGTAAAAAGAGGCGCTTTAGGCTGAAACCAGAAACCAAAGGTAGAATCAGCAGACACAGAAGCAGGACTGGAGGCAGGAAAGCTGCCCAGGGCTGGGCTAGGAGGGGTGAGGAGGGTGATGCCGCTGGGTGGGGAGAGCAGGAGCTGGGCGTGTGCTCCCTTCTCTGGCATCATCCATGTTCTGGGTGTTTCACTCCCTCCACCCCATAGTTTTTCTTCTTTGTGATCCAGTCCCTTCCTTCCTTCCTTCCTTCCTTCCTTCCTGGTACTGGGGATTGAACCCAGGGGCATTCTACCTCCGAGCTACATCCCCAGCCCTATTTTTTATTCTTTATTTTGAAACAGGGTCTCACTAAGTTGCGGAGGACCTCACAAAGTAGCTGAGGCTGGCCGCGAACCTGCAATCCTCCTGTCTCAGTCTCTCAAGTACTGGGATTACAAGCGTGCACCACCACACATGGCTTCCTTTTTCTTTCTCTTTAAAACTGGCCATAATATAGAATGAACATCAACATGTCTCCTGGAATTCCTGGATTGCCTCCTATGTGTTTTTTTTTTTTTTTTTTTTTTTTTTTTTTTTTTTTTTTTTTTTTTTTTTTTTTTTTTTTTTTTTTTTTTTTTTTTTTTTTTTTTTTTTTTTTTTTTTTTTTTTTTTTTTTTGGTTCTCAGGATTGAATCTTGGTGCATTCTACTATTTCTGAGCTACATAACCAGTCCTATTTATTTTTTTATTTTGAAGCAGGGTCTCATTAAGTTGCTGAGGGCCTTGCTAAGTTGCTGAAGCTGGTCTTGAAATTGCAATCCTCCTGTCTCAGCCTCCCAAGTACTGGGGTTACAGGAGTGTGCCACCACGCCCTGCTACCTCCTATGTTCCTAATGTTTTCTCTCTCTCTCTCTCTTTTTTTTTTTTTGCAGTACTAGGGACTGAACCCAGGGGCATTCTACCTCAGAGTTACACCCCCAGTCCTATTTTTTATTCTTTATTTTGAAACAGGGTCTCACTAAGTTGTGGAGGGCCTCACTAAGTAGCTGAAGCTAGCCACGAACCCAGATCCTCCTGTCTCAGCCTCCCAAGTACTGGGATTATAAGTGTGCACCACCACGCCCGGCTATGCTTTCTCTTTTTATGCTACTTTCCCCCTACATAAACAACATCTGAATATTGGTAGTTATTTTGACTTACTCTTACCTATTTTTCTACCCATGAGTATGGTCCTCAGTAGAGCCCTCCTATCCACACACAGTGAATCACAGCATTTCGGTTCTGAGTGCTTTGTTGCTAGATCTTTCAAGAACCAGGTCTTCATTTTCTGAAGCTCATTTCCTCGGAGGCCCTTTGCTCATGTTGTGACTTGTACAGAATTTGAAGGTCAAAAAAGGAACACTTACACCCCCAAATGTTAAACCCACAATGTCCTAAAAGCAAGTGTCCTTGTATATGTTATAAAAGGTAACGTGCATGTGGCCATGTGCTCCAGCTATTTCCCCTGCACCATGTGATGGGCCTCTATTTCTGGCTTATTTTGATTTGTACAAACCCTATAGAGCCAAGAACAGCAAAACAGACAAGAAGACAAAGAAACAATGTGATGGGAAGAGGAGAAGAGCCACTCTCATATTTCGCCTGGTGAATGAGAAAAAGTTTCTCTTCTAAGCTTGAGGTGATTGAACAATGAATGCATGGCACAGGCGCGCACACACGCTCTCTCTCCCTACTCTCAAAGGAGACCTCTGCAACATTGATTTTTCCTCCCATTTCAAAAATTATGGCAAAATAGCATAAAATTTATGATCCTAACCATTTTTAAGCATACAGCTCAGTGGTATTAAGTACATTTATATTTCATAGCTATCATCCAGTGCCAGAACTGTTTTTTTTTTCCTGCAAACGGAAACTCTCTATCTTTTAAATAATGTTTTCCCATTCTGCCCTCCCCCTAGTTCTTGATAACCACCATTCTACTTTCTGTTCCTATGATTTTGACTACTTTAGGCACCTCATATAAATAGAATCATAGACTATTTGTCTTTTTGTGACTGTCTTACTTAACTTACCATAGTTATCGTCAAGGTTCATCCGTGCTGTAGCATATGTCAGAATATTCTTTTTAAGGTTGAATAATATTCTGTGTGTGTGTGTGTGTGTGTGTGTGTGTGTGTGCATATATATATATATATATATATATATATATATTATCACTTTTCTTTTTGGTGGTACTAAGGATAGAATAATCCAGGGGCATTCTACCTCCAAGCTACACCCCCAGTTCTTTTTCTATTTGTTTTTGAAACAGGGTCTCTCTAGGTTTCTGTGACTCTTGCTATGTTGCTGAGGCTGTCCTTGAACCTGCAATCCTCCTGTCTCAGCCTCCCAGGTACTGGGATTACAGGCATATATATCACATTTTTTAAATCTATTCATGTATTGATAGACTCTTTTGTAGCTTCCACATTTTAGGTGCTATGAACATGGGTGTCCAAATATCTCTTCAAGACCCTTCTTTCAGTTCTTTTGGGTACATACCCAAAAGTGGAATTGATGCATCATAGAGTAAACTTCTTTTTAATTTTTTTTAGGAACTGCCATACTGTTTTCCACTGTGTTTTCCAACTTCTCTACATCCTTCTAGCACTTGCTAGTTTCTTTTTTTAAACAGTGGTCATCCTGATGGGTGTGAGGTGTGATCTCATTGTGGGTTTGATTTTCATTTCCCTAACGACTAGTGTTGGTGAGCAACTTTCTCATGCACTTATTGGCCATTCATATATCTTCTTCGAGGAAATGTCTATTCAAGTCCATTGCCCATTTTTGAACTGGAGTTTTGTTGTTATTCTTGAGGTATAGGAGTTATATATTCAGGCTATTAGCCTCTTATCAAAAAATGATTTACAAATATTTCCTCCTATTTATGTGGGCTACCTTTTCACTGTAGATACTGTTCTTTGATGCATAAAAGTTCCAAGTTTTTATGAAGTCCAATTTTTCTATTTGCTGTTGTTGCCTGTGTCTTTGGTGTCATATACAGGAAATCATTGGCAAATCCAATGATGTTAAACTTTTGTTCTATGTTTCTTCTAAGAGTTTTATGTTTTAAGCTCTTATTCTTAGGTCTCTGATCCTTTTGGAGGGTGGTGGCGATTAAACCCAGGAACTTGAGCGTGTTAATCATGAGCTCTGCTAGATAATCCCATTAGATACTTGGGCAGTTTCAACTGAGAAGCACAGACACACCTCAGATATTCTTTGCTAATGTTTTTGTTTCATTTTACTCGTAACCCAAATTAGGCAGAGCTTATTTTTTTTTAAGAGGAAAGGAGCTGGTTGTGGTGGTATATGCCTGTAATTCTAGTACTTGGGAGGCTGAGACCAGAGGATTGCAATTTCGAAGCCAGCCTCAGCAACTTAGCAAGACTCTGTTTCAAAATAAATAAATAAATAAATAAATAAATAAATAAATAGGGCTGGGGGTGCATCTCAGAGGTTGAATGCCCCTGGGTTCAATTCCCAGTACCAAAATAAATAAACGAAATAAAAAGGAAAGGAAATGGTTTGAAACAGCTCTAAATGAAAAAGTAAACTCTGCTGAACAGATCTTGCAGACAAAGTTTCAGAACATATATATCTCTTAAAAGATCTTTCAGTTAAAGACAAGGTAGTTCATCTCTGTACCCTGCCTCCCTGTTACCCATCAGCCTGGTTTTTGGTGACACGCTGTGGCTTGTGATGCACTGCGTTTTGCAGAGGCAGCCTGGCCCTGGAGCCCTCAGAGGACCGACTGCTCCAGAGAGTGCCCAGCAGTGGACTCTACCTCTCTAGGAGGGGCAGAGGGAAATAGAATCAGATTCTGGTTCTTTGGGGGAATCCAGATTCCAGAAGCCACTTCTGGGAACTCAGAACGTTTCTGGGAGTCGGCTGGGGTGATGCACAAAGGCTGGATGGTCCAGCAAGCAGTCCTGAGCCTAGCTCTGGGGAGCAGCAACCAAGTACCAGATCATCTGGCAACCAAGGGATGGCATGCAATGTAAGTGGCTACATTTTCTGTATTCATAGTGCAGAGGGTTTATTCTTTCAGACTTCTATAGCCAAAGCCTGTTAAAAAATTCAAATAATCTACCCCTGGCAATTCCAAATGGGATTTAATTTTTTCTTCACTTCCCACACTTGAGCCACTTCCCACACTTGAGCCACCAGCAGTGATACCCGGCCAGGAGAGGTGCCACCTCTTAGGAGAAATTTGGAAAAGCATGGGGGTGACTTTGGTTATGACAGTAACTGGGGGTGTTACTGGCATTTTGTATACAGAGGAAGAGCCTCTAATTCCCTACAGAATGCCCGGAAACACGAATTGTGCCAAGTACCCACAATACCCTCTATGAGAAATAGGAAGGACACCCAAAAAAGAGCCATAAAGGCATGCATGAAAAAGCTGCTCCAAGAAAATACTCCATGCAGAAAGTTCCAACTAACTGGCCTTTATATTCTTGTGTTTTTTAATCCCCGTGACCTTGCCAGTGACCAATAATGTTAAGTGCTCATAATTCTCATTAGCATTATTGTGCTTTATGACTATATGGTCCCTGCTCATTTAAAACGGAGCAGAGACTCTTGTGTAATGTATTGGTAGAATTAGATTTTGCTGGGTTATATTTGCCAGCAAGCAAAATGAATACAAATAACAAAAGTCTCTAGAACAATTATAGGGATTATATGTGAGAAGCTGGTAGAACTATTTAAGAATGTTTTAATTATCCCACCTGAATCCCATACCCATGAATGCTACAAAAAGAATCTTATTCTTTTCAATTTATGAGAGGTACCCCCCACTCTCACACAAGGAACATGAGAAATCAGCCTGTTATGGACTAATAACCATTACATGAGATTTCTTTTCCTAAAAATATATTTAGTGTTTTAATTTCTTCCAGGAGGAACTTTTCTGCTAAGAAACCATACATTTTCCTGTCATTTAGGCTTTGCAATAAGCACACAACCCCTTATTTCTGTGGTGCAGAGATAAATAACTGTTTTGATAATGGGATCTTTGCCTTAGAGATTGGAGGCTAATTGTGGAGGATTCCATTCTTTTCTTAATGGTGTTTTTAAAGCACACAGACAGACTTCCCTAAGACCTGTAATTTTAATGACTACTGTGTGTTCCTAGCACTATGTTTTGATATTTGCAGTAGGTGTGGAGGGGTTTTGAGTTATTTGTTTTGTGTATTTACTTGTATCACAGTAGCAATAAAACAATTTTTAGATCTAGAATACAAATTAGAGGTTTATAGTTTCTCAGAAAAAGACCTGATAATGTCTTTTTTATTCTCATTTGTCAGTTAGCTACATCATTGGTGTTTGGTTGTTAGTTGCTTCTGAATTAGAGGACTAATTTCTTTCTTTTTTTTTTTTTGCGGTACCGGGGATTGAACTCAGGGGCGTTCTACCTCCAAGCTATACCCCTGGCCCTATTTTCTATACTTTATTTTTGAAACCGGGTCTCGCGAAGTTGTGGAGGGCCTCACTAAGTAGCTGAGGCTGGCCGCGAACCCGGATCCTCTGGTCTCCGCCTCTCAAGTACTGGGATTACAAGCGTGCGCCACCACGCCTGGCTTAGAGGACTAATTTCAAAATATTCCAATTGAGATTTTTTTCAGAGCTTCCACAATTAGTTGCCTGGATAAATGTCTTTGTTAACTGCTCACACCATAACATGAGCTTAGCTTGGGCATTTTTGCCATTCAATTTTTTTTTGGTCCCTACTCTAATCTATTTATTTAATTCTGCAGCAAGTAAGTACACCATCATCAAATTGATATTGTATATATTAATATATGTTGGATTATATACATGCTGAATGATGTATATGCACATCATCAGATTGGTTGTATTATATGTATACTGTATTATATGTATACTGATTATATACTAATATATGTATAGACTGATGTATATATATACAATGATTAATATTCATACTAATATTAGATTATATATACTAAGAGTACAGTATATATAATTTTTTAATTTCCATTAATTTCCATTGCTGTGGAGAGCTTTCACAACATAATGAATACTAGTGAACTTATGAATAGTAGCTGCAATGTAAACCAAATAATAACTGTAAAATATCAGTCTGCCAGATATCAGGGTGCTTTTTGTTGGGCATCTCTTTCTATTTCCAGTTAACCATTTTGACCTGAAAATACCAAAATAGAACATTGACCTTCACTAATCAGCAAATACCAATTTCTTTTGGTTTCCCAGCAACTAGGGGCAGTTTAGATCAATAAACTGTGAGCTCAATATTGTGAGCTCACTGCTTCTCCACCAGCACTTTTGAGTCCTGGAGTATCCAGGTTAGAATCCACATCGCATACCCGCTCACTCTTTCCCAGTCATGTCTTGGACCATTGGGTACATCAAAAAGACCTGTTGGGCATCGCCATGTCTTGGTCTCCTCACCTGCCTTCACTCAGTTTTGAACATCAGTGTGGAGGTTTGAGATGGAGAATGAAAAATGAAGTATGCATGGGCTGGGTGGGGCAGGGTGTGTCGCACAGCCAGGCCTGGAGGAGCTTGGAGATGGAGAGTATGGAGTGGTCTTGGACTCCATAGGGTACTGGTTTCTGGGTTGTTTTTTTTTTTTTTTTGGTACTGGGAATTGAATCCAGAGGCATCCTACCTCTGAGCTACACCCCCAGCACTATTTTATTCTTTGTTTTGAAACAGCGTCTCATTAAGTTGCGGAGGCTGGCCACGAACCTGCGATTCTGCTGTCTCAGCCTCCCAAGTACTGGGATTAAAGGAGAGAGAAAAGGGAGACGAGACGGGAGGGGACCAGAAGGCGAGAAGATGCAGGAAGTTAACCACCCCTGGGAAGCCTCAGGGAGTGCACAGGAGAGCCGGAATGCAGAGAGCTGGATGACACAATGCTGCTAAGGTGAAGGATGGATTTGTAAACAAAACAAAATGGCAGCCTTCCAGAAGCCTTCTGCCTCCCTCTCTCCCTCTCCATCTTTTAGCACTTCTCATTTCTGGGAATTTAGTTTTACAGGCCAAAAGCTCTGTTCTTTCACCAGAGGACCAGGAACTCATGTGAATGTATTAGTTTACAGCCCGGGAGCTTGCCATGTGCCGGGAACTGGGCCAAGTGCTTCAAAGCATCATCCTATTTAATCCCATGATGACTCAGGGGAAGTGAGGGCTGTCGCCCTCTTTGGAGGAGACCGAGGCTCAAGTTAGGTGAGCACATTAGAGAGAAGGGAGTTTCTGAAGCAATCTCCCCCAGGAAAGATTTTCTTTCAGCCCTCCTCAATGCACATTTTTAGAGGCACCAGACTGATGGTAATCTGGGGTCTGTGGTATATGCTTAGCTATTTTCACAAACATAATAGTCATTTCTTCCGGTCCGTGGGTCTGTGTAGCTTCAGGAAGAGCTAATGTGAATGAGGACCGGCGTGGAAGCCCTGACAACCAAACCCGCTATTGGACCAAGAGGGAAGAAAATGAACCCAGGGAGCCACATCACGACTTAAAATCCACTCTACTATTTCTGTGCTATTTTGCTGGGTAGCTGCTATTTACCAAATGAGAGAAAGACAAAATTGAGTCTGACTTCCTTCAAATCGGCATGGGAGCCATCTATGCTGGGTAGGAGGAGAATAAGACACAACAGAACTCCCCTGCCTCTCTCTGGTGACAGAAATTGTTCTTTGAAATGACAGATTTCTGCTTTCCAGTAAACTGCTGTTTTTTAAGACACTGATCTCTATAAGATTCAGCCTTCCTCTTGGAAAGAGGGTCACTGGTTAGCTGCTAGGAATGACCTTGACTAGAAACACAGCCCTTGGAAACTGTTGGCTTTAAAGTCAAGGTTTCATAGATTTTGCGGAATGAAACAAATGAATAGCCTGTGTTGCAATTTTAAAATGACACATCAGCTTTTAATTTTTATCTGAGCTGTGGATAAGGAAGTAGCTTGTATCAGTAAATGGGTGTTGGCATTCTTAGGCGATAGGTGGACTTTATTCACTCCAAGGAAAAAAAGATTAGTATTTTGTATGGTATATGTTGGATTATATATATATATATGTGGAAGCCCAGGCCATGAACCAGCAGGGTTCCAACAGAAGAGAAATAATGAGCTAGTTTCCATAGAAATGGCTCTGTTAACTTCCTGATGTCTAATACTCTGAACAGCAGGCAGGAGGGATCTGATAGGCAGCTACCTTCTGCTTCCTTGCAGGGAATTATCTGTTGGTTAATTAATATATTTATAAGAAATCACGGCTTCAATCCTAAATCTTCAGTAGATCTGAAACTTTACACAACTCCCGGAGTTCAGGAGACCTCCCTGGATGAGCTTTCTCACCACCGTGCCAATGGTCCTGCTGGCTTGCAAAGTAATACCCCAAGAAGTCCACTGGTGAACAAAGACATGCTGAGCTCCCCAACTAAGCTCCCCAAACAAGAACTGACCTCTTCCATTCAGGTTTGCCTTTCATCATTGTCTTGTCTGGGTATTCCCAGCGATGCAACTGATGGATGGTACAAGAGTGGAAATAAATGCCCGAGGAGACAGAAGGGCTGGATTCTAGTCTGCGCTGACACTCCCAGTTGCCTGAGTGAAGAAATCATTTACTCTTTCTGGGCCTCAGTGGTTCAGCCATAAGGTGAGGATTGCGTATTGTGCTTACAGCACATTGTAAACTATGGAGTGCTAGACAAGGAGCAGGAAGGAACAGAAAAGAATGACCACTACTGTTTACTGAACAACTGCTAAGCACTATGACCTAAAAATATTACACCCATATACATGGTCTCCCTTCTTCACAACAAAGAACAAGGAAAAGAAATTGTAGGATAAGTGCAAAGGGGAAAAATAAATCTGTGGACACAACCCATGGTGATGTTATTGAACAAATACTAAATAATAATAAGGACTAATGAACAATCCAAAGGGGTGGGATCTGTTTTGGGGGAGAGGGTAAGTAAATCCTTACATCTAATTTTGAAATTTCGAATTTTCATGGACATCCTACTAAATGCAACGTATTTATTATGTGAAAATCAATTGTGATTTAAAATCAGTTCGCAAGGACTTCCTGAGTGCTGAATGTGTGTGACCCAGAAGCAACATACACATGCTCCACCAAGTTTCTAAGGAAACCAGCTGCTGAGCAGATGTGAGAGTGCTGGGGGCTTCCTCCATAATTCTAGGAAGGCGCTTGCTCTCACTGTTATCTTCTGGAGGGAAAGCCCACATCCACATATGGTGTTTGCAAAGGTTTCCTGCAGCCACAGAATAAACTTGCAAGCCTAGCACCCGAGGCTTGCACAATTGGCTGCTACCTCTGTCTCCTTGGGTCTATATCCTGTGTGCTCCATGGGGTCTCTACCCCATGGAGCACATGCAGTGCACATTTCCCTCAAGACCAGCACCACCTGCATCACCCGCCTTGATCTGTTCTCCCGAGACAGCCTGTGCCCACGGTGGCTGTTATTTTGCAGCTTTTTTCCCCCCACCCTCTCATTCATGCTGTGTTGTACAGTCCAGATCCAGTCTCTTTTCCTCTGAGATGCTTTTCCCAGGTGCTATAGCAACCTCCTCAGCTCACACCAGCCAGTGCTATAGCTGGTTATTTTAATTGCATTCTGATTATATTATTAATTATAATTATTTTGTCCAGCCATTCATCCTATAGGCATTTATTAAGCCTGCCCTTTAATCTCCAAAATAGTTGCAAATTTGCCCATCTTCACTGAACAGGCCCAGCTCGGCTTCACTCAGGTGTTGTGTCCCCTGCTTGCAGAGCCACACTGTCCCTGCATGGTGCTGCCCTGGGCAGCTGTTTTCTCCTTCGGGCCCAGGTTCAAATGCCAAGTTCCCCACTGATCATACTGTATAAAGTGCCCCCAGCTGGCTCCTGTCCTTTCCTGGCATATTATACTAATTATTTTCTTTAATGCACTACAATAATCTTCAAGGTATTATGATCTAGAGTTATTTTAGTTATCATCAGTCTCTCTCTCCTCCACTGAAGGTAAACTAAGAGCAGGGACTCCGTAGTGTTCAGAGCACGTTCTCAGTAAATACCTGTCCGAGGAAGGAAAGTCCTCCATGGCCCCCCTGTACCCAGCTCCTATACATGAGGTGCTCAGTGAACATATGCCACTTCTGAGGATGAGCAGAGTGTTACCCATGCTCTCCATCCCACCCCAACCACACAGCTGCTCCTGGGTGCAGACTGTCACAATGGCTCTTTTGGTAGCAAAAGGGCTAAGGTAGCATGTTCCCCAAAAAGGCACCTCCTAGACTCTGCTTCTACATCATCTAGTCTTTCAGTACCTTTACATTCTTGGGGCAAAACAAATCTGAGACTGGTGGACTGCCTTCCCTCTTACCATGTCCCGGCTACTTCTAGGAAAGGAACAGCTCTTCAAGTGGTCAGATCTGGGTTGGATTTTGGTCACATAAACCCCAATGACTTTTCCCAGTTGCAAAGTTACACTGTCTGAAAGCATAAACATGGGTCTGATGCAGAGAGCTCCTCTGTCATTCCAGCCCCTCCATGAGTCCAGGACCCCTCCTCTGAGACACAGCCCCAGTGTGAGGCCAAAGCCCCTAAAAATATGCAGCAGCGAAGGCTCCATCTCCTTTTCATAAGATTAGTGTTAGGGGAAGCAGGTAGCATACCTCCCATTCCCTTTTTAAAATACTTTTTGTTTTCTTATAAAAGAAACGCATAGCTATTTTTGGAAAACTAAAAAGCATAGAGATGTAGAAACTAAAAATCTCCTATAATTCTACCACCTATAGACAAGTAAGTTAATCTTCCCATAATGCTTCATGTGCTTTTTCCCAACTTGGAGTGCTTATTTCTTTGTGTGTCCTATCATGCTGGGAAAATAATATTAACTAATATACATAATCATTTGCTGGGCCTCGCATACATGCTGGCCTTCAGGGATTGTTTCTCGTTATCTGCACTGCTGGACTTGCCCCTCCCCTCCATTTCCTTCAGAGAACAAAGCTGTTTAAATTTTTCCCCATGACTCAATAAAGTGGCAAATTTTACATTCTACCTTTTAAGGTGGTTATACATCCCTGTTGATGTGCAGTACAGTGCCCCTTTAGATTCTTGTAATCAATACTGTTTTTAAAATTCCTTCTCTAGGTACATATAATAAATTGCCATGCCAATATCCCTTTATCTATAAGGAGTGAGTGGAAGGGACAAGTGACCTTTTTTTGTGGTACTAGAGATTGAACCCATAGCTGTTCTACCACTGAGCCACACCCTCAGCCCTTTTGAGTTTTTATTCTGAAATAGGGTCTCACTAAGTTGCTGAAGGCCTTACTATATTTCTCAGGCTGGCCTCCAACCTGTGATCCTCCTGTCTCAGCCTCCCAAGTACTGAGACTACAGGCTTGCACCACCATGCCCACCAATTTTTTTTTAAAAACATTTTGTAACACCCCCCTTCCCCCAACTGGAAGCATTATTAAGGTTCAGGTTTCTCATGAAGTTGTCTTTTCTTCTCCAAATGTATCGTTTCTATTAGGAGGATGGATAGGTGAGAGTCCGTGAAATAAAGATAATATCCTGCTCTCTCTGCTGACTCCACCCTACCAAAGGTGATCACTATGCAATAGTGAGGTATTCTGATGGATTGAGATGAAAGGAACTGGGCTTGTTTTTTCTCACTTCATTTAAAAAAAATTTTTGCACTGCTTTACAGACTGTAAAAATCCAGTAAATTGGACTACAAAGGCTCCCTGATTAGTGTGTGAGTAGTATTTGCTAAGCAGGTCTCTGCACTTCAATAAAATAGGTTTAATGTTGTACAGAGAGAAACATAATTGTGAGGCTCTCCAGGGAATTTTTTAGAGGACGCTTCTTTTTTATAAATGTGGTGGCTTGTGATGGGGATTTGAAGGGAAAGTCAGGGGGTGTGGACATAGCAGAACCCTGTGGATGCTTGAGGGGTGGAGAGTCCTGGCACCCCGAGGTAACCAACTGATGTTCATGAGGAGGATGAGCGCGTTGGTGTGCGGTACCATGGACAGCTCTGAATCCTGAGGCTGGAAGGTTAGATTTGAGTCTCTACTGAGTGGCCACAGATGAGTCATCTCACACCTCTGGACCTCAGTTTCCCCCTCTGACAACACGAGTATCTAAGCAGAGGATTGCAGATTCTTTTCTGGTTCTTTTTACCAGCTGTTTAAGAGACTCATGTAGTTTCATTCCTCTCCCCTATCATTGAGTCCCACAACTTTGGGGACCCTCTCAGCATAGTTAAGTTCCAGCCCATACTCCCAAAACTAAATATACAAGGAAAGTAGGCAGACTTGCAGACAAGCTCTATGAGCGATAGGACCCAGCTTGCAAAGGGGTATCTATTTCCTGGCTCTAATACTTCTTAGATCCCCCCAGGACTCTAGTCGATTGAGGCTGCTGCCTTTTCACTGTCCCTTGAAACCTCACAGATGCCTCATCACGCTTAGATCCTGTGCTCTCACATGGTCACCCCCCTTTCATGCGCAGCAGGCCGGCTCTCCTTCCTCCATCATGCTGGCTGATGAAATCCCCGACCCTGGTTGGATCCAGCACTCCATCAGATCTGAAGCAACTAAAGAGAGCCGAGGAAACACACCACCATGGGGGATGGTCTCATTTACAATCCACAGGCCTAACTCCAAGCGATCTGGCTTGCCATCCACACTGCTTCAGTCACCTTCTAATGATTTTTCCACACCTTCTCTTCTCTCCTCAAACCTCTAACACCTCCTCCCTCCCTGTCCTCATTCTCAGCTGGTAACCTTGCTTCTTGTTTTACTAAGAAAATAGCAGCAATAAGAAGAAAACATCCATAATCTTCTGTGACCAATTTCACCGACTTAGCTGGACCTGCACATCTATGATCATAAGTGCAACTTCTTCTCTTATATGGGATGAGCTGCTCCTGCTGCATCCAGGGCAGCCCCTCGCCTGAGCACTGCTCGCCATCTTCTCTTGCCCACTGAAGGACTCGCCCCTGTAGACCATTTCCTGTCCTCTCTGGACTCATCATTTCTTCTCTCCTCCTTATTGGAGCAATGCTTTCAACATATAAACATGCTGAAACACCTACCATCTTAAGTAAGTAAGTAAATAAAATCTGCCCCCTGACTCTGTATCCCCTCCCCAGGCAGAATCCCATTTTTCTGCTTTTCTTTGCAGACAACTTGAGTTATCTCTCCTTGCTTATCCATTTCTTCTCCTCCAGTTCTTTCTTATAGGCACTGTAAATCCCATCCCCCAATTCCTCTGCTGAAACTACCTAGTTCAGTTCACTGGCAGGTCCAACTTCCAGTTTGTCCAGATCCCATGGTCACTTTGTGGTCCTAATGTTAGGCCTCTGTCTTAGTTTCCTGTAGCTGCTGTAACAATTTACCACAAACTAGATAGCGTCAAACAACAGAATTATTTTTTAATTGTTCTGGAAGGTTGAAGTCCAAAATCGGTTTGACTGAGCCAAGACCAAGGTGCCAGGAGGGCCATGCTCCCTCGGATGTCCTAGGGACAACCCACTTCTTGCCTCTTCCAGCTTCTAGTGACAGCCAGCGTTCTTGACTTGTGGCCACATCCCTCCTCTCTCCGCTCCTGTGGTCACATTGCCTTCTCCTCTTCTGTGTGTCGCCTCTTTCTTCCTCTCACCCATAAGGATTCTTATGCTGATTGGATTTAGGGCCCACCAGGATAATCTAGTAGGACAGTCATTCCATGTCAAGAGCCTTCACTTAATCACATCTGTAAAGACATTTTTTTCCTTATAGGCAGCACTTATGGATTCCAGGGATGCTATCTGTGGGGACTATTATTCAGCCTATGACAACCTCCCAGCAATGAAGAACAGCCGATTTCTCCCTTTTCTTCAAATACTTTCTCTTCAGTAATGCTGCTCTTTTTTGGTTCTTTTGTCAACCATAATACTACTTTCTGTTTCTATGAGTTTGACAACTTTAGTGACCTCACTCAATTGGAACCATACATTACTTGTCCTTTTTTATGAGTGGCTTATTACATTATAGCATAATGTCTTCAAGTTTCAACCACATTGTAGTTTGTGACAGGATTTCTTCTTTTTTAGGGCCAAGTAATGTTCCATTGTGTGTCTATACCACATTTTATCCATTCACCTGCTGGTGGACGCTCTTGGATTGCTTTTACCTCCTGATTTTTGTGAATAACACTCAGTGAACATGGGTGTACAAATACCCCTTTAAGATACTGCTTTCAATTCTTTTGGATTTTCCCCTCTCCTCCTACAATCTTTCCAACAGCAGTCAACAGAAGCTCCATTCTTCTGGCTGCTCAGATTAAAATTTGAGGGCATTCTTGGTTTTTCTTGTACTGCCTCCTCCTCCTCCTCCTCCTCCTCCTCCTCCTCCTCCTCCTCTTCTTTCTCTTCTTCTTCTTGGGATAGGGGTACTGGGGATTGAACCCAGTTGTATCATTCTACTTCTGAGCTACACCCACAGCCAATTTTTATTTTTCATTTGGAAACAGGGTGTTGCTAGGTTGCTGGGGCTTGTCTTAAACCTGCAATCCTTCTGTCTCGGTCTCCCAAGTACTGGAATTACAGGCCTGCGCCACCACACCCAGCTTCTTCTTTTCACATTTCATCTCCATTCTACCCCTAGCAAACTCCTGGACTCTTCTTCAAAATGCACCCAGAATCCCACGCCTTCTCCTCACTGGTGACTGCTGCCTTGCAGGCCTGGTCTCCTTTAGTTTTTGGACATCCTCACAGCATCCAGTCCTCCCTGATTTTGCCCTGGCCTCTTTCAGTCTATTCTTCATGCAGCAACCAGAGTGCTCGTTTTTAAAAAGATATGTCAGCATGGTGTCAGTCTTCTGCTCTTAACTCTCCAGCGGTTATAGTGTCAACTTGCTGTTTCTGGAACATGGCGAGTACGCTCCTGTCCCAGGGCCTTTGCACCTCTGGGTGCCTCTGTTTGGAATATTCTTCTTCTAGTTCTTCACTCCCTCACTTTAGTCAGGTGTCTGATTTAATTAAACTTAGAGGTTTCCCTGACCTGAATGTCTAAAAGAACGCTCTTCCCCCTTCTTCTTTCTTTTTTTCGTATTTTGTATTTTTTATTTTTTGGTAATACTAGGGCTTGAATCCAGGAACTTTACCACTGAGCTATATCCCCAACCACTTTTTTAATTTTGAGACAGGGTCTCACTAAGTCGCCCAGGCCAGCCTGGAATTTGCAATCCTCCTGCCTCAGCCTCCCGAGTAACTGGGATTCCAAGCGCCACTGTACCTGGCATACTCCTCCTCGCAGTTCTCATCTCCTTCTCCTGCTTCATGTTCTTTCTTAGCACTTATCACCACGTGATATATATTTTATCTGTATTTTAATTGCCTGAACTGCCCACTAATATAAACTCCACAAGAGCGGAGAACTAGTATGCTTTAGTTATTGCTGAATTGCTGGTGTCTTGAACAGGGCCCGGCTTATGGTAGAAAGGATGAATGGATAACTATTTTAATTTCTTAACTAATTGTAGTATAAATAAATTAATGAATGAATGAAGCACACACAATGCCCTTGTCAAAGAGTCATTTCTCAGAAAGGAGATTTGCTTCTGTGGATCATTGGTAGATAGACCTTGAAATGTTTGGCCCTTTGGAACTTTATTTTTAAAAGCTTATTGGACGTTAGCTTTAACATAGGTTTCCTGTTGGTCTTTCTAAGCATCACTCCCACCTACAGGTTAGGGGATTTGATGTGAACTTCACATCACACTTCTGGGCTTATTTGTTCCATTTAATTTTTTGGCCATCAATATGGAATAAGTTTACCTCCAAGGACTCATATTGTATTTCCCTGTTTTGGGGAAACACCTCTGAGGAGAACCAGAAACAGACTTTGCAGTTGGAGAAACAATAGAGAGATCAGGTGACTTGACCAAGGTCAAAGATGGGGACCAGAAGTCGATCTTCCTGCCTCTGAGAACAAATACTTGCACTAAGAAGTCCCAGAAAATAGAATCCTTTGTCAGTCAAGGTCTCTGCTATAAAAATGGTTCAATGCTTCCATAACGTGGTGCCAAGGGTCGTACTCACATCTGCCATCACTTTGCTCATGGGTATAAATGAGGCTCCTGGTTACTGCGTCCCCACGTCAGCAAGGAACATGGCAGGAGGGAGCCAGACCAGCAAAGGTGACCCTGCTAAGAGGAACGAGAGTGCTCTGACCACATCTGTATAGCGTGTCAACCAGCTATACCAAAGAGACCATGCACAGAAGATTCAGAAAACCAGTCCACCCCTGGTCAGAGCACCGCCCTCGGCTCAGTTATTCACCATGTCATGTCTGTTGAAACAGAGATGAACAGGCTCTTCACAGACAGGGTGGTGGTGGCTGGTGGTCTGAACAGAAATATATTCTGGAACTTTGCGAGATAGGTGCTTTCATTACTGGTGCATTTAAAATTAGGATTATGTATTTTTTCTGGTTGGCAAGAGGAGCTATCATCTTAACAAATAGCTTTCCAGAGACACTGAATCTCCTATGCAAATTTCCATTCGTCTGTCAGACTGGCACCAGAGCAGCCTGCGTCAATGACTATTTGCCAGCCTTTTTTCTCAACCCCAGACTAATATCCTCTTTGTGCTTTCCACTCTAGCAGGCATAGAAGGAGCAAGGGAACTGCTGTGGTAAATGGATTCAGTCTTATCCTGAAGAACATTTCCACAAGAATCAAACCAAAACTGAGTAGGAAGGAGAGGTAGGCATTGCTTTCAGTTTTAACACTTGCCTATTTATCAACCCCGCCTGCCCTCAGTCACTTTTGGCTCTAGGTGCATAAGGCTTCTAGGTATGACTAATGCCTGATACTCTCTCTTTCCCTTCTGCCTTGCATGGAGGAGCAAATTCTGCTGGAGCTGCTAGAGGACTCTATGATTTATGGATACTCATTTTCAGAAGCCCTGGGTGTCCTGAAGGTCTGCTTAGTGCCTCTTGGCTCTCAGCATCCTCACATTCTTTTCATGTCCTCAGTAAATGTTAGATGAGTCATGCAGATATGAACAGCATCCATCATTGGGGGCAGACCGGAATGGGATGATCAGGAATGGTCAATGACCCCATTACAACAGCTACTTAATATAGCTGGGAAAGCAACAACAAGTAGCCCTGTATCTAAGCCAGGTCACTTGCTGGGCTTGTCACTGAGGTGACTCCTGATGAAGCGAATGAGCCCGATTCATTCTACAGAGGTCTAATTCATGCTTTTAACATTATAGAGTCATTTGCTAAGTTCTAGTTCCTAGGATTTGGTCCTAAAACCCCTGATGTCAGTAATACCGCTTGCTGGTAAAATACTTCATATTCTTGAGCTCCATATACACACAAATGACAGAACAGAATATTTAATCAAAGTCTTAGAATTCCTAAAGTTAGGGTTTGGTGAGAACAAAGAGAGTGCATTACTAGCATAGGCTATGATTCCGTTTATACCAGTTGCTTAAATGGTACAAAGGCTGGAAAAAAGCAAATGCCCAACAGGGGCTTCCAAGGAGACTTGGAATTTCCATTCAGCATTTTGACATCAGGATAAAACCTAAGCCTCAGGATTCTCATTTTACAAGAGGATTAGCTAATCTTTTCTTCTGATTGTTTACAAAGAACACCAAAGGATTGTTTTAAAAACTTTCAGCCTTCCTTCACATAATAGATCATTCTTCCTTAACATCTAGATGGACTTATTTAATCTAACTGGGCACCGAGCAGCAATCTTGCCAGCCTTCTGGGCTCTGTTCCTTCCATATCTCAGTGTCATAGGGCGGTTTCAGGCTTGCCTACTTCAAGTGCCAGGCAGTGCCGGGAGCCAGGGTAGAACAGGGCACAGGACACAACTCCTGTTTCCAAGGAGTTGATACTCTAGGGATAAAGACACAGACGATCCTGCCAAGAGGTGGCTTCAGTGTGGTACAGCGAACACACCTAGGTGGGACACCCTTACCCATTTTTCCCCCTGGAGACAAAGAAAAGTTTATTTTATGGTGTTAATGTGAAATATAGAGACCTGTTAGAATTTAAAAAAGAATTCTTCTCTAGCTAACAAGTACAAAGCTCAGGGTACAGTCTCAGCATGAGCATGTGACTTTTTAAGTCCTGCACTTAAAGGCCAACAAAATGTTTCAAGTGACAGTGAGAAAGGCAGAGGAGCTTCATTTAAATATGTGACAGGAGCTGACAATAGTAACCAAAAGAAAGACGTTAACAGTCTTCCCCAGCTTTGCACATGAATTGGCCCTGTGCTTGAGACAAACTGGTTGAAATCACAATTTGAGTCTTTGACACAAAGAACCAGAACTCTCGGTTTTTGCATTATTTACCCAGTGGTAGCCAGGTCTGAATTGAATTAGGGAACCTGACTTACAAAAGAAAATCCAAATTTGAAGAATTTTAGTGTGTGTGTGTGTGTGTGTGTGTGTGTGTGTGTGTGTGTGTTTGGGGGGGTACTGGGGATTGAACTCAGGGGCATTCTACCTCTGAGCTATATACTCCTCGGACCAATTTTATTTTGAAACAGGTTGCCAAGGGCCACACTAAGTTGCCAAGGGCCTTGCCAAGTTGCTGAAGCTGGCCTCGAACTGTCTCAGCCTCCTGGGATTATAGGCATGTCCCACCATGCCCAGATTAGTACTGTTAAATTGGGGAAAGGGATCAGAGAAAAGAAGCCTGGTGACTGTAATTCAAAATGACATCAATTCCAGATAAGCAATAGAAATGTGTTCCCAGACAAAATTATTTATCATGTTGCTGGACTGACTGTTCACTTAAATGGAATTATTTAACCAAGCAGAACTGCTAATGATCAGGGGAAACAAAAAACCAGAAGGCAAACATCTCCCATAAAGGAAAGGAAACTCCTAACTTGACTAATTAACTGGTAAAGTATCTCCTCCAAGGGCCACCTCTTTCCCATCGCTAAAGAGCCTATGCAAGTCACCTTCCCAAGCCAGAGGTGCCCACACTGTGGCCCACCCTTCCATCAGGTCATAAGTCAAAAGTTAGTTTATGTGAATGAGCTTGAGAATAAAGAAATATACATTTCTCAAAAATATTCTTATCTTTGATGATTTTAATACCTAGACTATGATAAATGTTAATTTGTTTTTACTAAGGCCTTTAAAAAATAACAGTTGGCAAAGGGTAACAAAACTACTCATTCCAAAAACTGGCAGTCTCAGATGAGGAACAGTGTTGGAACCGCCATTCTCTTGCATCCATGGTCATCTGGGGTCCACTGTGGCCTGCTGGAACACCAAGGGAGAGGCCTGTGTTTCTTCCCATCATATTCTCAGCCCGGAGAAAACCAGTGTGAAGCTCATTCTATAGACAGATAGAAGCCCTCTGCTTTTTTTTCTTACACATGGATTTACCTTTGCCTATAATTTTTATAACCAGTGTAGAAGGGAAGAGATGGGATATTTTTTAAAGTTAAGATCTAAAATCCACTCTTTTCTTTGCTCTTTATGGCTTCTTTCTAAATAAACTTGAACATGCCCTTTGTGAAGCCGGGTGCTAGAAGCAAACATAATGTCACACAGATGATCTCAGGAGATTTTGGAAGCCAGCAAAATGGCAACATCAGATTGAGAACTCATTAAATACCATTTCTTAATGAAAATGGACACTTTTTAAACAAATGGACACTTTATCCTCTCAGTGTCTTTAGACCTCTAGCTCCTCAGACCTTTATTCTGCTTAGAAAAATGAATTAACACAATTGATCGTTTCCTTGAAGAATCTTTTCCTCTTTGACCCTACTCCATCCTTACCTCCCAAAGTATATTGAAAGCTTCAAGGTCAAGTCTTGCAGAAGAGAATTTGGGCAACAGACTCCGAAGAAGGAAGTGTCTTCTGATTTTCAGAGGGGCGGATGCTGAGCACTTCCTGTCTTCTGCACATCTTCATTTCCTTGACCTGTAATGGCTGTGCCTTTGGTTGGAGGAGGTACACCGAGCAGGCCCAGAATCTCTCCAGTTCTAGAGCCACGCTTCCTCAACTGGGTCCTTTGCCATATACTAACTGGTCAAGTTACTTAAACATGCAGGCTCAGCTTCGTCAAATGTAAAATGGGAGTAGTAAAGTGTGTACTAACAGTTTAAAATGAATCCCGTGCATAGACTCTTCCTGGCACAGCAACCTATGCCTGCAGGGGCTGTTGCTACCGCAGGGTTCCTCAGCTGAACTGCAGAGCGGAAGTTTGTTCTGGCATTTCCTGAATTCTTTCTTCTTTCTCTCCTTTGACCTGTGTGCCTTCAGAGGCCAAGGTCCCCCCCCCCCCCGAGCCAATACCTATAGGCCTGATCTTCCTAGATAGATTCCAAAGTTACCTCTCCCTATGCCATCTTCTCCTATTACTTGACCTCAACTAGAATGGATGAAAAGGCATGATGGTGCACCACTTACCTAAAGTGCTTGCTAGTGAGGAGGGCTGGTATTTGAATGGTGCTTCATAATATAACAGAGGTTCTCCATGAGCATGGTGCCACTCTGACTTTATTGCTATTCTATGATGGCTAGGCAGGGATAATATTCTTATTCTAAGATTAGGAAACTGGAATTCAAATTAATTTACTGACATGTTCTAGTGTATCAAACTGTTAAGTGACTCTAGGGTAGGAACCCAAAGTTTCTGATTTGGTCTTTGAAACTAACCCAATTAGAAAGCTCCTTGCTTAAAGCAATTCATATTAAAATGTGAATGAGCAATACATTTTTGGGTGTGTGTGTGGTACTAGAGATTGAATTCAGGGGCATTCTAGCCCCAAGCTACACCCCCAGCCTTTTTTATTATTTTATTTTGAAACAGGGTCTCGCTAAGTTGCTGAAGCTGGTCTCAAACTTGTGATCCTCCTGTCTGAGCAACCCAAGTACTGGGATTACAGGCATGTACCACAGTGCCCTGCCCAGCAAATGAGTGATACTTAAATCTATTAAAAGACACATGCATTTAAAAAGAGAGACCCCAAAAGGGTAATGAATTTGTAATTATAGAATGAAGGTGAGGGTAGATTGTGGGGATTTGGGTATATCTGAGCAGAGGATTTTTTTCAGTTTTTGTTGCCCATGTCTGCTGATCTGCATGACTAAGGTGAGGTGTCCCAGAGTATCTGTTGGGTTGAGAGAGAATGGCAAAGCCATACCCCCGGGGAAATCTGTGAACCTGTCGTATCATAAGCAAGGGTTGTGTTCCACTATTATCTCAAATTGATATACATTTCATCCCACGTTTATTTTAATATAAAAATTAAGTACAATAAAGTGAAATCTTTACCATATTAATTTGGGCACCTGGGTGCAATTTCCATGAGCTGGGTGTGGTGGTACACCTCTATAATCCCAGTACTTGGAAGGCTGAGACAGGAGGATCATAGGTTTAGGGTAGCCTCAGCAAGTAGCAAGACTCTCAGAAACCTAGTGAGGTCTTCTTTCAAAACAAAAATTAAAAAGGGCTGGGGGTGTATCTCAGAGGTAGAATGCCTCTGGGTTCAATCCCCAGTACCAAAAAAATGTCATTAAATCTAAATCAAATACACACACACTTACACACACACTTACACACACACACACACACACACACACACACACACACACACACACACATCTATGCATGTGGAAAAAAGCAAAACTAATCAGCTTCACAGCTTCAAAAGACATTGTGAATCTCTATATCAACTGTGTCTCTTTACTTCCATGGTTCAGGTTCAAATTTCAAGTATGGGGGGAATTTGGTTGCCCCTACATCAGTCTAAGACCCAAGACCAGAGGGACCGCTCCTTGACTAGCCCCCTCCCCGCCAGGCTCCATCTTGAAGGTTTCTACAGGAAACACACAGGTTGGCTTACCATGGCAGTGCTCCCACAGAAACGAACCTTCAAAAGATTCCAACCATTGCCTACTTAATGCCTGTTATTTTCTTTGCTCGGTTGTTATTTCAAATAAGGGTATTTGTGAAAAATAAAACCACCCTGCCCATGGGAAGCCACAAAGAAAGTAATTTGTCAGGAAGAACGGCCCTGCTAACAAATGTATGTCAGCCTGATTGGAGCTGGAGCTCCTGGCTGCCCTGAGTACATCTTGCACAGAGTGTCTGCGTGGCAGCCTGCGCCACACCTCCCAGCCTCCACCCAGGGAGAAGCTGCAGTCCCTGACTGGACTCTATTGAGGCTCCCTTCCCACCCCCGCTGCTGCTCAGGAAGCGCATACCAGTGAACAGAATGAAAGGGGCCTTTATAAGCCTGAGTCCGCTATTTCTTAAACTGACTCCCACATAAAGACTTTTTTGTTTCTTACTCTTTAGGAAAAACTGAGCTGCTTCTGAAGACTTTGGAGAGGGAGGAGAAGCTGGAGGCAGAAGTCTAGCGATAAAGGAGGGCAAGTGAAAATTGTCAGAGAGAGAGAGAGAACTTTACTTTTCTAAAGTGAAAGCTACCACATTCCTGGCTGCGAGGGAGTGGGGTCAGCATGTGGCTGTTGCAGCTAAGAAGGGTTAGCTGATCAGATCATGTGAGGTTTTCCCCCCTAGAGAGGGAGGCACCATATTGAGGAGCCTTCAGGAGGGAACCCAGTGCTCTGCTTTCCAGAAAAATGTCAAAGATCGAAGTTTTCTCTAAGTAGACCTGATTTCTTGATTTTTTTCTTCTCCTTTTTTTTTTATCTGAAAAGCTACATTTTCTGTTTAACAAGCTTCATCAGCAATCTCCTTCCCATCATACAATCCTTGTTTGTCACAGAAAAAGTAGTTCCTCTTTTCTGTTTTCTCTCTCTCTTTCCTTCCTTCCTTTGTTCTTTTTCTCTTTTTCTTTTTGTGATGCTGGGGATTAGGCTCAGGGCTGTTCTACCTCTGAGCTACACCCCCAGCCCTATTCTATTTTCTTTTAATTCGTTTTTGAAACAGGTTCTTGCTAAGTTGCCAAGACTGGCCTTGAACCTGTGATTCTCCTGTCTCAGTCTTCCAAGTACTGGGATTACAGGCATGCACCATCCACCCGGCTCCTCCTCTCTGTTTTCTATAAGCATAACTTCCTAAACTATTTCAGACATCCCCAGATCTCAGTAGTAGGCAAACAAAGGCTAGAGTTTTATAATTTACTTGGCAGTCACAGATTATACACATATACATGAAGATATAAAGATATAAAGTCTCATCAAAAGCCGGGCGTGGTGGCGCACGCTTGTAATCCCAGTACTGTGGGAGGCGGAGACCGGAGGATCCGGGTTTGCGGCCAGCCTCAGCTCTCTTTCTCTCTCTCTCTCTCTCTCTGTCTCTCTCTCTCTCTCTCTCTCTGCTTAGTGAGGCCCTCTGCAACTTCATGAGACCCGGTTTCAAAATAAAGGATAAAAAATAGGGCCGGGGGTGTAGTGCGGAGGTAGAATGCCCCTGGGTTCAATCCCCGGTACTGCAAAAAAAGTCTCATCAATTTATTATTTATTAATTAAACATTTAATAATAATTTACCATAATATAACACACTCCATGTGGTACCATTTATGATGAAAATGCTAAGGGAAATAGCACAGAAAAAATCACAGGAATTAGAGTCGAGTGCATTAAGAAATGAAAAAAATGATATTGGTTATTAAAAATCTGTATGAACTTCATTAAAATAGGATCTCTACAGGAAACGGATTTCAGCTGAGCTAATGCTTATGCACTTTTTAATGAAAAATTTTTTCATGATTTGAAAAATCTTCCCCAAGTTTAATTTATGAGGCCTCATTATATTGCTTATAAAGAACAAACCCCACTGCCTTGAGAGAATCCACCTCCAGCACCTCTAGTAACGGCATTCATTTCTGCTGCCTCGTTGTCCTGGCCGCAGGTGTGAAAGTGATATGAAGTAAGCACTAGTTTAATATCTTGTGCACACTCCGTGCCCAGGGGCTTAATTACCTGCCCAGGTCCTAAGGAAGAAGAGAGTCCCTGTGGGCATGAGATATAGCAGTCTGTGCATAGAGCCTCGCTTCTAGCAGTAAACAGTTGCACCTTTAACACATGCCTAAAACCAAGGGAGATTTGCTAGGAATTGTGGACTTGAACATTCTTCATTCCCATACGTGATCCTGTTTTGTTACTACAATAATAATAATAACTATTATTATTATTACTGTACCGGCGCTTGAACCCAGGGGCATTCTACCTCTGAGCTACACTCCCAGCCCTTTGTTATGTTTTATTTTGAAACAGAGTCTTGCTATGTTGCTGAGGCTGTCCTCAAACCTGCAATGCTCCTGTCTCAGCCTCCAAAGTACTTGGATTACAGGTATGCACCACCATGCTTGGCGTGATCCTGTTTATTTGTTGACTCCTGTGTTTTGAGTCTTCTGCCTTTTAGAGTTCTTGAAGGAGGTAACCTCCTTTCAGGGGAGGCACTTTTCTAGATTAATTCACCAGATTGTCACACGCTACATGGTGGGCACTACTATCATCCCCCATCTTACAGTTCTGGAGATGGCTGTGCAGAGAGGTTAAGAAACTTATCCAGTCACACAGCAAGCAGGTGACAGGGCTAGGATTCGAACCTTTGCAGTCTGGTTCTAGAGTTCCAGTACTTTTCTCACTGTACCATACAGCCTTTTAGGACTTTAATCTAAAAGGACCTCAGAACTTATCTCATCTTAATTCTCTCATTTTAGAGGAGGAATGAGATCCAATGAAGTTTGGCAACTTGTCCTGAGGAATACATTAGTTCTTGGCAAAGAACCTGAGGATCAAGATCTCTCAAGTCCTGAGGACTAGTGCAAATGCACATCCCTTACCCTCCCTGAAGCACTCAGGTCCTCTTTGCAGCCCAGCTCCCATGTCCAGGGCCCCAGTGCCTGGCACTTGTCAGACTTATGTGGATTCATGACGTCTTGTTTAAGGAAGATTGACACGGGCAGCAACACAGGTGAAAGGCATGGCCGGGACATTCTTGTCTTCTTCTGCTGCCCCGCAGGATGAAAGGGAACTTAGAACCACTCAAGAGGCATTCTTTTAGGAACTCAAAATCTCTAATGTTCACCTAGACCTCTCAGTTATAAATGCTACCCAAAGCAAGTCCTTCTGACTGGACCATGTGGTCCCATGGCATTCTGTTTCCGCCCTTCCGAGTACTTCTGTATCATAATTTGTCATTATGCATTCAATCGGAGATGTGCTTGGTTTCTGTCTCCCCAGGTAGGCTGGAAACTCCAGGAGGACAGGAGCCAATCCTGGCTTGTCTATAAACACATAGAGCTGGATACATAATAGGAGAGTCTCAGCAACAGTTTAAGAGATCTTAGGCTGCAGATTATGTACGACCTTTAAGCCACATCTTGCCAACTATACATCAATGGTCCAGGGCTCATCCTTTTTATCAGTGGACCTTATCCATTACTAGGGCAGAACATATTCAAATAAAGGTTTTGTTTGTTTTTTGGTGGTGCTGGGGATTGAACCCAGGGGCATTCTACCATTGAGCTATACCCCCAGCCCTATTTTATTGTTTATTTTGAAACAGGGTCTCACTAAGTTGTGGAGGGTCTCACCAAATAGTTAAGGCTGGCTGCGAACCTGAGATCCTCCTGTCTCAGCCTCCCAAGTACTGGGATTACAAGTGTGTGCCACCACGCCCAGCTTCAAATAAAGTTTTAATCATCAGAGCCTCAACTGGCTTGCAAATCTACCTTTCATCTGGGACCTAGGAACATGCTAGGTACCCAGTAGGTGGGACTGGCTAGAGTGTTAAACTTCAATCATCAAAATGAGTAGAAGGAAAAAGAACACTTCGAATCACCTAAATTATGGACTATATCAGGAATAAATGTATTAATTTTAAGTTCTGAAAGTAACTCGAAATACGTGAGCAGAGTATGCTCTTGGAGACTTCTCTGGATTTCTGCTTGAAAGACCAAATAAAATAATTTTTGCTTGATACATTCACTAATTCTATGTAAAGAGCTATTTCTTATGATGTTTAAAAGTCATTTAGTGTTTTGATATTTTAAACACTGTTCTTGTGGTCCTGCGTTTATATGATTGCATTGTTATTACTTGTATTATCTACAAAGAACAGGTTTGTAGAGGAAAACTAAACATCGCTCTGAAATAAAACCAACTGTGAATTAACAGAATTTGAGTTAACAAAGCTTTTACTCTAGCTGAATTATAAAAAAAGTTTTCTAAATTCTATTTCCTTTTTGATGATATATAAGAATTTCTTAAAAACAATAACACGTTTTTGCTGTGTGTGTATGTGGGGGGGTACTGGGGATTGAACTGAGAGGCATTCTACCTCTGCTACACCCCCAGCCCTATTTTATTTTTTATTTGAAATAGGATCTCGCTAAATTGCTGAGGGCCTTGCTACATTACTGATGCTGGACTTGAACCTGCGATACTTCTGTCTCAGCCCCCCAAGTACTGGGACTAAAGGCATGTGCCACTGTGCTGGGCTAATACTTTGCTTTTTAACCCTTTCACAAGAAAGGTGATAAGAACAAGATGCAAGTCAGTAGTTTGTGTGCCTAAGTGACAACCTGCTTTAAGCTCTGTTCTGAGCCTGATCTCCAAGTGAACACTGTCTTATTTTTGTCTTTTATATGTTAGCATCTTTATTGATTTACTTACTCACGTTGAGAAGCACAAGTCATTGGAGAGAGAGTCACAAAAATAAGGAAAGCACTCTGGTGGGACTATGCCAGAGGAGAACAACTGCCCTTTTTAGAAAAAACTTTTGTGTAAATTGGGATGGGTACATATTCTTAAAGTTTGGACTCAACCTTTTGTCTCATCTTATCAAGATGGGACTGCAAAATTTGCTCCTTTCTTTTTAAATGACAGAGGGAAAAAATCGACTATATTTTGGAGAAATGCTCTTAGTTGAGACTTCTGTCTACATAAAGTCAACAATGAAGGGAAATTATCTGAAAGCTGCCCCTTACAGCGCAGAGGTAGTGGAGGTCTTTATTAAGGTGTAAAACATCTTGGGGACATGGCCAAGCTCCTTGGGTTACGACCTGGGCAGGTGTCCCTGGCCCTGTTGAATAATAAGGCTTTGGGGATTGCTTTACCCTGCTGTCTTGCCCCATCACTCCTGGCTCGTGAGCCTGTAGCTCTTTTCTTCTTTCCTTTTTGAAGGGTGGGTGGAGCTTTGTTTGTTAGTTTTTATACAGTGTAGGGATGATTAATAAGGAAATGATCCAAAGTTCAGATTCTATTTTGTGATTAAAATAATCATACTAAATAGCTCAATGGTTTGTTTTTTTTTTAAGCCTGATTTCTACTTTCAGGGAACAACAAATCTTCTTTGATTAAAACTAAATACCTTTAATCAGAGGAAATTCCGTGTGAGCAGGATTGAGTCTATTTGCTGGATGTTGAGTGATGGGGTTCTAATGAACTCGGCACCAGGCGGAGGTTCTGACTCTGATCTGCCGGGGGACCGTGCGTGCCTCTCACAGGAAGGTTTCAGAGGCGACTGCAGTGGGAAGGCAGCCCCTCATGTCACCGCCAACTGACAAATGGGATGCAGTTTCCCTTGGCTTTCCTCCTGGGGCTTAGCAAGGGCAGCCACAGAAACATTGTGTCCCCTGCCCCTTCCACCCAGCAGTGTCTGGGTGTCACTGGGAAGTGTGGTGACTGCATTTGGGGACTATTTTCCCCATTATGGGAGGAATTCCAGAAATGAGACATCTTTGTGAAAGGGTTAGGATTAGCCGAGGAGGTGTTCACATGCCTGGTGGCCATCAAAGGCTCAAGGAAAGTTCCTCAGGCCATGGCTTCCCTGGCCATCTCCCCTCCTCTGGCTTCCAGCAGACTCCACCAGTGCTCAAACCATCCATGAACAAGCCTGGGCAGTGTCTATAAAATCGGCTCTCCATGTACTCTTATGTGTCAATAAAAAATCAATAATTTGGTGGTGGGTACTGGAGATTGAACCCAGAGGCATTCTATCTCTGAGCTATACCCCCAGCCCTATTTTATTTTTTGTTTTGAAACAGGATCTCACTTTGTTGCTCAGGCTGGCCTTGAACCTGTAATCTTTCTGTCTCAGCCCCCCCAAAACTGGGATTGCAAGCATGTGCCAACATACACAGCTAGATAATAAATTTTTAAAGAATCAGCTCTCCATCCACGGGTGGGGTCTGAAATACTTTTTGCTTCCTTCAGCCTTATATCCAGGGACCTGGGGGACACCTGAGCACCCAGACAAGCTTCCCTATATCTCAGCCCTTTGACTGGGCCTTCTGTTGGGCCTACACCTGCAGTGGCCAAACCCCTTCATACACACCCCTCCCCCCGAATCTTAATAAATGCTGTTACCTGGGAGGCTGCCAGATGGCCCTGGGACCCTGATACTATGCATGACCTGACACCCCTGTTCATCACGCTGGACTCCTAGGGCCCCTACACCACCCCGAGTATGGTCCAAGGAGGTTCCCCTCTCCCGTGGTCCCCAGGCAGCTCTCCCTGGCTGGCTCTAGCGTTCCTGGCTCCCACCCCTCTCACTGGCTACTGTTGACAAGCTGTAGCAGCAACAAATCCTCTTCCCCCAGGAGAGCGTGTTTAATTGGATTAATTTCCATTGTTGTTTTTCTTTTCTCCCCAGAATTATTTCAGTGGAGACATTTCAGCATTTTAGGTGTTATAGCATTGGCATCCTAGAGACTGAAATACAAAATAACTCAGCCTGAAACAGCTCCTCGTGGGAAGCAGGCATTGCGTTCTGGTTCTGCGCGAGCACGGCACCGTCTCAACTATTCCGTCTATCTCCAGGGGGCAAGTCGTGGATGCGTTCCAGCACCCACGCAGTTTCTGTGTTTTCTTCTGGCTAAAATAATAATAGACCTAAAATATGGCTTTGCCTCTAAAATTAGCCTTTGGTTAGACACTGTATCAGCTACCACTCAACACAAAGGAATTTTACACAGAAATTCAGTGAGTACACGGATGATGATGATGCAAAGCTTCACTCACTGACTCGCTGTTCATTTGGTGCCTACTGTATGCAGTATGTCGTACAGAGAACATGAAGAAATTCATGGGAAGAAGCTCCTGTTCTCAAGGAATTTTTCTTCTCCTCCTCTTCCTCCTCCTCCTCCTCCTCCTCCTCCTCCTC